>JAWWEQ010049634.1:0-84388 GCA_035583055.1 Torymus tubicola
TAAAAATTACTAGAAAAACAGTAAAAATTACCATTTTTCTAAGGGAAAAATTTGTACTTTTCGTTGATATTGCTAAATTACTAGAAAACATGGGAATTTTTCCCCACATTTCTCTATCATTGTATACGCATTTATAAAAGCTGTTACACAGCTATATAAGCTTTTACTTCTAAAATTGTCACACGAAGTGCTAATATACCTCTTCAATCATTAAATTAATAAATTGCAAACAAAAAAAATCTATATCTGTTCAACCTTATCCAAAACATTTTTCACGTAACATTCCACCAAAACCTTACAAACCTACCAAACATCTCCCAACAACATCTCCCTATATCCAACCACAACACCACCACATGTGAACACCCCTTAACTCCCTTTCATGCACAAAAAAGGCAAACCCCAGAGAGGACATTTCGTCACGTGCACTGCACACGCGCCACTCTTCGTACTCTCAGTATATCTCCTATATACTCTCCTCTGCCGCGTGTTGCTGCTGCTGCTGCCTGAAGGCTCTAAAGCCCGGAAAAAATGCCGCGAAGGAGCTCACTTTACTCTCCACCGCCGCCGTTGCAGCAGCAGCAGCAGCCGGCGCGCGCGCGAGGCATTTTACGAGCGACGCTTTGCTTTACGATCGATCTCGAAAAGTTAATTTCCCACACCGAGAGAGAGAGAGAGCGCTCTTTACTCTCCTCTCTCTCTCTCCCTCTTTCTCCTCTCGTAGTAAACGCGCGACAAGGCGGAGTATAGCGTCGGCGATGGCAATTTAGCGTCGACTTAGTCTATCGCGGAAGGCGACGTTTAATCGCTCCTCAAGGACGTTAATTCTCGCCGGCTTCTGTTTTCCCGCGCGCGCGCGCAAGCATGCTTGGTATATATAAGCGTGTAGTATAAGAGAGTCTACATATATATAAACGTGTGTGTGTGTATATGTATGTATATAAGAGCTGCTGGTGCGCGCGTATACGCTCTTTATGAAAGTGTAATGGGCGCTCTATGAGGTTAATAAACATCCGGGTAATTGATTAATCCGTCGCTGCGCGGGAGTCGCGGCTTCATTTGTGGCTGTTTTTCTGGAAACGAGAAGTAGTGGGGATTAGTCAAGTATAATAACGTGTACGTTTATACATTTGTGTATTCAATACGATGATTTTAAAATATATACAGTATGAAACCGTGTGATAAAAATTTTTTTATATCATAATATTCGTATCTCGAAATAATTGAAAAATTTGAAAATTTTTTTCAAACATTTTTACACCACAATAAACCGTATATAATTACAAAAGTACATATAATTTTATCGCGCTCTTTTACCAACAATTTAATTTCACATAAAAAATAACGGCAATATTAAAAAAGAAAACCGAAATGATGCGCGACAATAAACATTTTCGCCAAACTTTCGCCTCTCGCCTGCTTGCTCCTTTTTTTTAATACGAAATTTGCATGAATCTTTCGGCAAGCAAACTGCAGCCGTTGCTGCTCATTAAAAGGTTCGCAATAGTGGTATAAACTTTTAGCGCAGTTTGGGAATGTCCCGGGTCTCGTCTCTCTCCCTCTTCCAAGGCTTGCGGCGAATCAGATAAAGACCCAAAGGATGCATGTTTCGTCGCCCGTGATCCCCACGCGCGCGCGCGCGCGCGAACGATTACCGTGCATCGATTACGTAATTGCTTGATTTAAAAAAGTAGGTGCCAAGATGGAGAAAAAAACGTATACTGAAATAATTGCATGATTATTGCGAAAATACGCGCGCTCGCATGATCGAAATTATTTATGAGGGCAGAAAGGATGGATTTATGATTATTTAGCGGCGCGCGAAATAAGGTGAAAACGATGCGACCAGAATATTGCATATTATGTATGAGAAAATTGCAGAAATGTCATAATTAGCCTCTTTAACGTCGAACGGTAAAAAAAACATCGCTGCCTTAATACCATATTACCTTTATTATCATTTTTTTATTGAACATTTGTATTAAAAACTGTTAGTGACAATTTATTTTTTAAAACATCTACTTTTTTTTCTATGTAGCAAATAACAAATTTCGCGATTGTTCTTTATACGATCGTATTCAACCTTCCATATATCCTTATACACACACCCTTCACACACACCCTTTCCTCAACCATACACACACATACACATACACAAACAGCAGTATCCACTCCCGGAAACAACACTCACGACCACGCCCGTAAATCAGCCTCGCGTTCTCTCTCTCTCTCTCAGTCCGCTAATAACCGTAACGTTCACTCGCTCACTCGCCCGTATTCTCTCTCTCTCTCTCTCTTGCGATCTTTCCCCCTCGCGATATCGAGTGTCGCGCTAAACGCTCGCATTTGCATTCGGCAAGCGACCGTGCGCGCGCTCACAAGGCTTTGATCTTTGGTAGCCGCTTGTTCGCTCGCAGCTTAATTTATCGCCGCTCGAAATTTCGCGCGCTGAGCTCTCGTGCCGCAATTTATCGTCTTTTGAGATTTTGATCGATTACGTTCGCTCGTGGTTCGCCCCTCGAGGGACGGATTCTTTTTTTTTTCTTCTTCTTCTTTTTATTCGGAAAAAAGAGTAGGGGGAGATGATTGGGTAATTAGCGGCGATTTTTCGTAAAATTTAAGAAATTATTCTTTTTTTAATATATTATATGGTATAATTTTGAGGGTATAAAAGAAATGTCGCGCGTAGTAGAGTTATGGTGCGAGGTAAGAGAGTATATGTGTGTTTGATTGCTCTCGAGTGGGCCAATTAAAGCTATTGGATTTGACGCGAGACGCGCAGAGGGCCTTTATATGACGTGATAATTGAACAACGAGGATATCTCTTTGAAAGAATGTTTCGTTAATTAATGCCTGCGAATTCATTAAATATCCGTAAATCACTGCGGCGTCGTTTATGTAAGAAACGCGCGTGGAGTGTCTGCGGACTTTTGATACCGCAATCACAGCCTTTTAAAGGCCGAAATAAAAGTTACCTTTTGGATGCCATTACTTAAACGCCGCCCCTTTAAATCCAAGCCCTAACTTTCTTAATGAGCTGCGCCTTTCTCCCTCAATCGCAGTGTCGTCGTGGATCGGAGATTTATTTTGAGAAAAGTTATAGATGATATTATCAATAAAGTTTTTAAGATCCAGTGCAATTTCATGCTAATTAATAAAGATTTTATTTCATAATGAGAGAAATAAAGCATATAATAAATTTTCGTAAAGCCAAGCACTGATGCAAATCAGGACTAAAGTGTAAGTAAATTAAGAAGTAAAATATAAATTGTAAAAACCTGAGATAATTTCATTCTAATAATTTATCATGATATCATCTTCAATACTAATTTTCCTTAATCCAAAACCCATCCAAAAAAATGTCCCGATTAATACTCAAAAGAATTCACCTCCTTCCATTCCTTCAAGAAGCATCTTACGCACTTTTTGTCCCTCCAAAAAAAAGCATTAGCAACGGTACGAGAAGACCGCGAAACAAAGAGATGACAAACGAGCGACCCACAAGCGCACGTATACGCGAGAAAGGCGACGAGACAAAAGAAGAAGTAAAAGAAGAAGAAGAAGAAGAAGAAGGCGTGCGGGGGCGCCGCCGAATGCAAATTAGTAGCGGCTGCAGCGGCGACCGATCGATTGCCAATTTATGGCTTTCTGCCTTGCGCTCTTTCCTCCTGCGCTCTGTTCCTTTTTTTCAGCCACCGAAAAAAAGATACCGAGGTGCGATCGGCCGCGAGGATAAGACGTGGAGGAGGAAATTCGGTTGAAGAAAAGAAGAGAGAGAGGGAGGGAGAGATAGAGGATGAAGAAGGTTTTGAGGATTCGAGAGAAGGTGTGCATGCGTGTGTATGTAATGGAGAGGACGTGAACGAGAGAACGGAATAAAAAAAGGAGGATAGGGAGTTGAGATTGAGACAGTGAGATGATAAGGAGCGAAGGACAAAGAGGAGTGAGGTGGTTCGAGAAATGCAAACGTATGTATAGTGATAATGCTCAAGTTAAACTTTTTAACTTTTTCTATTCATGTTAAACATTTGCCAGAATTTTGTATCCATTCTAAATTATATAATATAAGAATTAAAATAGTTATACTAAACAAGAATTATTTGAAGTTGGATCTCGTCTTTTTTCTAAGGAATAAGAGAATTGAACTGAAATTACCGTTTTATAGATGGTAAATAGTATATTTCCATATAGTAGGCCAACAATCTAATTTAAACTTTGTGTGGTCCGATCGTTGAAAAGGTCACACCGGATTAAAATCACCTTCTCATTCGTGTATCGAATAGTATTTATTTTACATGAAGTGTACAAACCTTGATTTAGCGTATATACTGTTTTATTTAGCCATGTGGAAATCGAGCATATCGTATCAAAAAATATATACAAACAACAGTATATAAACATTATAAAAATAAAAAGAATTGGGCACGTACATGCATATAGGTACATGAGTGCGCGCGCGCACGTAAAGTTTCTAAAATATTTGTTCAATATTTCTGCAATGCCGTGTCAATATCCCTGCAATGGTATTGATCCTTTCAGCAATATTACTGCAATTGCACAGCCATATTTCGTTTTTAGTTCAGTCGCATCTAAATTACTGTAGTGTACTTGGACGCGAGAAACGAAGAGTGGACTCGACTGCAACGTTTGCATAATTCGTGTAACATATAATGACAATAAACAAATATAACATAATAATAACAAGTGTATGGGAGATCAAACTTTTTTTAAACTAATGTATTTAGAGGTTATGAACTGCAGCTGTTAAGCGTTGTTCACTAGATTCTGACCAGATTCTGACCCGATTTTGGCTTAATTATTGACTAACTTATGGTTAAATTTCTGGCCAATAGTTAGTTAACCGGCCAGAAAAGATGGTCAATTTTCTACGAGGGATTGTTTTGCTTCTTAATAATTCTCACGCAATCAATATCGGTACCATTTACTCCTACTAAAAAATACCCACAAGCGAGTCAAATAAAAATTATCGCCATAACCATCAGCTTCTTATTACCCCAATTCAGCCACCTTCAATCTACTTATCTCCCATCAAAATTAATAAATAAACTCACCCGGAGTAAGACTTCTTTAATTGGACCGAAAAATCCTTACTCCATGGCAGCACCACCTGCGTTCGCGCGCGATCAACTGTACAGCGAAGCTACTACCAAAAAACGAGGGACTTTTACGGAATCTTCGCTGCAACGATTTGCACTTGGCGGTGAAAAAATCCCTCGTATTTTTGCTAATGGACTCTCGGATTCCCGACCGCGTGCTCGAGATGCTCGATTGCTGGGGAAGATTTTAGCCGCGCGTTCGGTTTGTAAACATTATACGATGCGGTGATTTTTCTGTTATATAGTTGTATATCAGTGTTTGCATGTTAATATATGATTGCAATTAATAATTTAATTGTAATCATTTGCAATTAAAGAATGTAAAAAGAAAAGTGAAATGTGCAAGCGTCATGGTTCCATAGAAGCAATATCAGCATAACCTTTTTCCTTCATCCTTCCAGCCGAAAAAAGTGCTCATTCAAAATCACCGTGAAATTTCAATCAAAAGCTACGCCTTCTTCAATACCAGTACAGTGCAGGTCTCAAAAACTCCACAAAAACCTGCCGCTAATGTCTCGGTATATCCCCGCACGTTTTTTCTGCGTACTTGCGCGCACCCATTAGCTCCCGAAACCGCTCGCACACTTAAGAACCCATTATAGACCTCATGTATCGAAAAAATCACCTCTCTTTCTTTCTCTCTCTCTCTCTCCGCTCACGTGAAATTATAAATTATTTATACGAGATTACAAATCGCTGCGAAGTGAAAGCTCTCGCAGTATATAGAGACACATTAGAGGATCGTAGTCGCAACAGCAGCAGCAGCAGCAACAGGAGAACCGCAATAAAGCATCGTGTCACATATAACGGTACAATAAAGCGTGTGTTTGAATTAACGCTCGCGACGTCTCGATGCACAATCGGCGAAATTGACGAACGATCTTATACCCGTATATATATACACGCGTATGTCGTGCCGATGATCTCGCACAGCGCATGATTATAATAAACACGCGTTTATGCTCAACTAGCGTCTTCGTTCTTTCCTATACACATATATCTATGCATACTTGCATGCATGATGTGAGGAGGCGCGCGCGCGCTTAACGGTTTTGTTCGCGCGCTCTCGTGTCGCGCGAACGAGCAAACGAATACCGGCTGTTGGGCGAGAGAGAAAGAGAGAGAGAGAGACTCACGGAAGTTTGCTTTATTTCATTTTAATGATTTATCGTCGGGAGGAGGCTGCCGGTGCATTTTCTCGTGTTTGTTGCGTCGGGGGAGAATTGTTTTAATTGCGGTCGTTATGTGGTATTATTTACGAAGGGATTTTTAGTGGTCGAGAGAGCAGGGGAACCGTTGTGGTATGTATTTTATTATTCAGATGTCAAATATTGATATAAGCTTTTACGAGATGTTACGAGGTATTAATATATTCGTTAATTATTCTGGTTATTGTATATTGGAATTAATTTAAATGTTTAGTCAATTGTTATTGTTCACTAATTATAATAAAGATTTCAGTGAATAATCCAATTCACACTTGTACACACGTGCGCACAGTTTTCTCTTACATTCAAGATAAGACCAACCATTGCTATTCTTCAAGATTGACGTATACAGGATAACCAGCAAAATCTTTCATCGCAGACACATTATAGTCACACACGTGCACTACACTCCAACGAGCACTTGATCAACTTTAACATCTTTTAATCTTCCATCAGTGCACTCCCCCCCCCCCCCAGAAAAAAAGGCCTTCATATACTACAGTAAACGCAACTAACTCATGGGAACCTAGTCGACACTCAACAACGCGATACGATCCTCTGGCCAAATTGAGGCGCGTGTGCCGAAACGTTTTCGTGTGCATAATTGCAGCCCTATCGGACTCGAGCATCTCCATCACGTATACACGCCGGATATTACTCGCGTTCGCGCATCTTGACGTTGCGGTTGGATTTTGTACATACGTATATAATACGTGCGCAGTCGTTTAATTGTTGCGATTATTCGGACCCCTTTTTTTCTTCTTCTTCTTCTTTGCGCCATGATTGTTGCGCGCTTGGGTTGATTGGTAGCTTTGTTTCGTGCGTCATCGGTACGGTGATTTACGAGGGTATACATGCGCAGGTTTGGGTATTATTTAGCCGGTAATGGAGCCTAATTGATCACCGAATAAGGGTTGAAAAATATGCCGGTAGCAATCGGTGTAATATAGACATTAATTTGACGAAGGAATATTATTATATGTTCCCTCGTTCCCCGGCCAGCTAACTCATCGTATATAAGTGTAATTTTGTTGAGGAAACACATATGCGCGCATGCGTTTTATATATTTGCATATGCATAATACATATATGCCTCACCGGTAGTAAACTCATTCTTCTGAGAGCGCGTATATATATACACAAACGTACACTTACCTGTTATGGTAATCGCACGTTTCAATGATGTTCATCTTGGATTTTTTCCATCCATCATATAAAGAATGTTTCTCTCCATTGAATCTATGTGGTTTCCTCGCCCTTAATGACGTAGATTACATCATTTTTTTCCTAATTCAAAAAAAAATATATATATATATATTCATATCGCATCAAAGATCCTCATTTCTCTTCAACTGAACACTAAAGGAAGAAAAAGGGAGAAAGAGAAACCAATAAATAACTCATTTTTACAACAACACACACACACGCTCTACAATAATACTTTTCACTTCATAACTCGCACATTGTTCACCCACGAGGAAAAATAGAACTCCACGTACCACTGTGCATACACGTATATACACTATACGCTGTTTACGCATATTTATTGCAATTACCTATATACATATATATACCAGTTGGACACCACGTCTCTCTGTCTCTCGGTCGCAGAACAGTTCATCATCAGCGTGACATAAATATCGACACAGTATCAGCCGTACACGCTTGTCGACGTCTTGTCGCTCGGTCTTTATTGTATTTCGTTATTTATTGGCTTTTGAGCGACATTTTTCCTCCTCTACACTCTAAGCCACCACGCTGCTGTTGCTTTATGTACTTTTGCTGCGGGCTTAATTGTTACGAGCGAGCGTAATACACGTGCGTGTATATGATGGAGAGTTGGTAATACGGTAGTACGTATAGAGAATGTTTTGTTACGCGAGAAGTAGATTGATGCGGATTGATCGGAGTAAGTTAAGATTTGACGGCAGCGGCGGCCCCCTGTAAATGATGAATTGTAATGCATGGGTGGATTTATCGTGCGCGTTATTGTTGCTCTGAGTAATACAACGTCTTAATGGTTTACAATAGGTTTGAATTGAGATTTTCTCATCGTCGAAGGAGTGCGTGACATCATTTTGCGCGATCGCGAGGTTTATAAAGAAGTTTAAAAAATATATTAAGTTGGTAAAATATTATAAAAAAAATGTATAACGAAAAAATTTATATGTGTTTAAAGGAAACTTCATAAAATAGGAAATAATAGTTGCAGATATAAACACCGAACACACCTGGCGCATAACTGAATAATTCAAGCTCTCAATATTCGTGCTAAACAAGTGGCCATTCAATGATAAAACATTCACAGCTCGGCTTTATCGTCACACACACACGCGCGCGCGTTTAGCGTCGTATAGAGAATTCAGTTTGTTGTGTGGCGAGTTCGCATATTATCTATCGACACGCGCTCGATTTGCATGGGGCGCGTGAGTTCGCGTCAAAATGCATGAAATTTCTCGGCATTCAATATACAATAATATAACTCAGCCTACGTTGCGCGATATATATATATATATATACTCTACTCGTATATATGCAGCTGCACGCGTCTATTATATGCTATTTTTCAATTTGTTTTTTTTTCTTATTTTTTTCTTTTCATCACAATTATATTAGCGTCAGGCCACGTGGCACACATTATTATAAGGTTAATAAACCCATAAAAGCTGGAATTATTTCTAGTGTATATAGTGGTATATAGTGTACTGGGGGAAGTGATATAGCAGGATGTTAAATAAACATCGATTCCTATTTTCAGTCGGCAAAATCAGATACAGAAATAATTCGGAATAGTTTATACCGCGCGGTTACTCGGTTTTACACCTCATTACCGATACGTAATAAAAGAAGCTGGCGATACGATCATGTTTATGGATTTGTTTGCATCATTTCTCTCTACGCGTGTATGTGTCTTTTTAGGGATACTTTGTTAAGGTCTGTGGCGAATGTGACCTGATTTAGTTTTTCCGCAAGCTTATTTTATACTCCAAGGAAAATTAGTAGTAGGGCTCGGGAAAATAATTGAAATTGAATGAATTATCGGAGGACATTACCCATGAAAAATTTAGCGTTAGAATATTCTTTCACTTAAATGGTAATATATTTGAGGGAATACAAATTGTTCCAGATATTTTATTTATATCGTTTATTTGAATTTTAAATTTTCGAATGGAAATTCATCGGGTGCTTTTATGTAAGCTCTCTGTGGGTATGTACTCGTGTCAATGAAAAGCGTTTTATGATCGGTTTACGTGTATATTACAACGTTTACCTTAAATTTTCCATTATTAACAGTACTTTCGCATAAGAATAAATTATTATTGACCTTTCGTAATAATTCCCCCCCTCAAAAAAACTGAATAAAAATTACGCAAAATCTGTTTTTAAACTCTGAACCAACGTACCACAACGCATCAACTACGAAATCTCCTCATTCGAAACCACCTCTCGCTCATCGTATGTAATATATAATGCAAGGCGCGTGTGCGCACGTGTGTGTGTGCCCCTCTCGGACGCGCTGTGTTATTTATAGGCCATTCTCCTGTGGTGCTCGTGCGCGTGTGCGGTAATTATCGGCCTCGCGCGATATACGAAAGAATCGGCGCGCGAGATTTTCTAATAACCACACCGCGAGATTGAGACGTCGCTTGATGCTGCGCGCTTTTGATTGGGAGAGAGGCGCGGTTATGATGGTTATGGCCTTGGGAGGTTGCTGTTATTGTCGTGCGTTTCTTTTTTTTTTGTGATGAAAGAGGTTTTGGGTGTTGTAAGGATTTTTTAATTGCGTATGGTTATGAAATATGGTTGTTAATGGATGTAAAATTCGAGAATTCCAAAGTGTTTAAAAAGATTCTACCGTGAGCGAAGATAATGTTCAAATATCAAGATATTTCCGAAATAAGTCATTATAGTTCAATTAATATACGTTTAAGTAAAAAACAAATAATTACACAATCAAAAATTCTATACAAGATATCCAACAAACCAATATCACTTAAAACACTCACAACCCTAACTCTCCGCATTCGCACATTGTAACCGCAACAATTACCATTCTCTCTCTTTCCCCCTTTAAAACACACACACACTTTATACAACACAACCCTAGCCGCGCGCGCTCTACAAATTAATAACACCTCCTCCATCCCCCTCGACAATCGCTAATTTTATCTTCTCCTCCTCCTCCTTCTTCTTCTTCTTCTTCTTCTTCTCTACGACTCTTCTTATCCACCTCCTCCTCCTCCTCCTCCTCTGAATTCAAAGCCACTCGGCGTACAATGTACCGATAAATAAAACATACACAGTTAGACCTCCTCTCGTGTACCTCCTCCCCTCTTTCTCTCTTACAGAATCGAATAAAAGACATACATACACACACATACATACTCAGGCATACAAAAACAAACGCGCGCACCAAGAGAGAGAACAGGCTACGAGAGAGAGAGAGAGAGAGAGAGAGACTAGGAAACGACGACGCACCTGCTCCCCCTAATGGCGCTTCGGGAGCCGTAAGGTGCGTGCTAACAACCTGCGTGCGTGCGCTCGCGCGACATCGACGTATCGCGTTTCCCTTTTGCGGATCGATAGTTAAAGCAGCCGCTTATGTATATATATGTGTGTGTGTATATACTTATATGCACGCGTGTCTATGTATACCTGTCGGGCCGCGAGCGTTTGTTTGTAACGGCGCGAGTCGTGTCGATTTGTTTGCATCGTTGAAAAATGATTCGTAAGGAGAGGATACGGTAAGAAGGAGGAGGAGAAGAAGAAGGTTGGAGGTTAGGTGTATAGAGGTGGACGGGGTATGTATAAGGGAGGAACAATGGAGCATTTGCTCGTGGCGCATGCAGCTTTGGTTTTGAATTGGATTTAGGAGTTGCCCGGTGAATTCGAAATACACGTATATACGCGCGCGTTGTGAAAGAGAGAGAGTTTGTAGGTTTGAGGGTATATACTGTACGTGAGTGTTTGTTTATTGTTATGGCTATGCGTTTAGTTTTGTTTTGCAGCTATACCCTGTTCATTGAAGAAGCACTAAAGTGCGTTTAAATTTATGTTTTTTTTTCTTCTTCTGTTATAGAATTATGGTTTTTGTCAAAGTACGATTTATACCTATATATATATTATTAAATTCCTTAATTAGGGATCAAAAAATTACCAGTTGTTTGCTACTACAGGCCGCATGAGTTGCGCAAGATATCTAAAAATACGAAGAAACAAAAAAGTGCATACTCGCGCGCGCTGAATGAGAAAGGAAACACGGAAAGATAAGTAATGAAATGCCGCGTCATCGCCTACGCGAACGGTATGTATATATATGCTTCGAGTTTGCTATCTACACACGCATATATACGTATAGCGAGAGAGTAAGAGGGGGGAGAGAGAGAGGGAGAGATTCACGCGGAAGCGTGTTGACATTCAAATGCTCGGCGAATAATTTACTCCGAACTGTTTATAAATGTCCTTGAAACTTGTTGCTCCGAAATAGTTCATCCGTAATTATAGCGCTAGATATATATGCACGCACGATGATTTCTCTGCAGCGGAATATCATTTAACTAAGTGACAGGACAGCCTTGTTCGTATATATACCAGCTATATAGAATCGATTTGAAATAATATTTTATTTTATAAAATTAGACGTACTCCGTTAACCATACTAATATCACAACATTTTTACCAAAACAACCTTAGTTTCCAATTAATAAACTAAGCAAATCACACACTTAATTATTTACCAAACTATCACGTCTCCACTTTTTTTTCATATCCACCCCTCACCTCACACCTCGCACTCGATACACACACACGCACACACACATACACGCGTATTATATCCTAAGGAATCTGAGCTCGCAGCTTATGAAATGTGTCGCTCGTTGAACAATGACAGCGTGCAGCGTGGGTGTGGGTGTCCCACGAGTAGTAGTAGTAGTAGTAGTAGTAGTGCGCCGTCGCCGCCGCGCGATTATGCCAGATTGACAAACAAGGAAATAAGCCATTAGCCGGCGCGCGAGTGGAGTAGGTTCTCTCATATAACCAACCGCGGTGTTCGTGTGCTATACGCGTAAACGCGGAGGAGGGCCACGTACGTGAAGTGTACAGGAGAAGAGCTACTGTTGAACGTTTTCATGGTACAATGAATATAGTAGTTTTGATAATAGATTCCCTTTTGAATAAAATGATAAAAATAAAAAAAACATCCTTTCGTACTAGGTTAGACCAATTTTCTTTGAAAACTAGACCAATATACTCATCTCTCTCTCTCTCTCTCTCTCTCTCTCTCTCTCTCTGGACCACGTTTACAATTCATCTAAAATTCCACTTCCCTAGTTCAAGCTTGCGCGTATCACACACAGACACATGGAGTATCCGAATTCCCATGCAGCATACAAGTGCAGCAGTATAGTCTACGCGGTTACGCGCACGAGCGTCGGGACGCTGCAGCTGCTGCTGCTACTACTACCACGGCGATGGCCCCGCAGGAGATACGGCCACTTCGCCCCGTTTGCGGTCAGCTCCCGAGTAATGAGCTTACTTCTTCTTGGCTCTCCGCGGGGTAATGAGGCCGTCGAGGCCTCTCCGAGTTGTTGCTGCAACTCTGCGCGACGACCTCTGCAAACTTGTACGTATATGTATGTGTATGTGTGTGTATGTCTGGTGCTAGAGGAGTACGTTGCAGTGTATATATAGGGAGGATATACGCTGCGTCTGATCGAAACTGCTGCTGGGAATGAAAACGAGAGCGAAATGGGTTGTGGTGATGAGGGGGGGGGGGGGGGGGGGGTGATTAAAATTGTGGATTGGACCCGAAGAAATGGGACGCTGGGACAGGTGTATTTCGGTATGATGTTGGGATTGAAGATGGTATAAGTGAGACGTTGGGATTTGAGCGTATAGAGACAATGGAGAGAAGTATGTAGATATAATGTTGTTAAAGGTGAGGTATCTATTGTCTGTAAAGGGGGTTCGTAAATGATGTATTTATTTGGAAGGTACGATGTTTTAGTATAGTTTATCGTTCGTGTATTTTACTACTCATTCAAATAAACTTTTAAACTTGTGTTCAATGTTCGCATGGTAAAATATCCGTTAGAATAAGAAAAGTAACATATAACATCCTGTTGAATTAATTGATACTGTATAGTATTAAGTAAAACATATAATTTTTAATCAACAAGTAATCTTTTTCTCATCAATTTCCATGTATACATAATCAAACCCCAAAAACCAAAAACAACCTCGCCCCCTCCAATGAAACTTACAAACCACCGATACCAACTCATTATTCCCACAAATAAAGTACCTCGAGCCTACGTTCATTCCAACACTCATAGAACCCCATTAAAACAATTTTTACACCCGCTTTCGCACCTGCCTTCCAATCTCACCTCACACCTACCACCCTCTCGTAAAAAAAGACTGCAACACTAGACAGCAAGTGGTTATATAGAGACACGCTTAATTATCATCCGGCAACATTGTTCCCTCGGGTCTCTCTCCCTTCCTTCTCCTCTCGCGGTAAACAACAATGAATGCTAATAAGAAGTCCACAGGCGGTAGTAGCTAGCGCAGAGAGTTAAAAGAGTCTCATAGACGCCGCGGCGCCGTCGCCACGCCTTTTCCTCCTCCCGGTCGAGGTGTGAGTGAGAAGAGAAGGCGCCTTTGTCTCCGACAGCCTATTAGTTATACGAATTAGCCGTAAAAACGCCGTTTTCCTTTCTATTGGTGCGGTTGTGGGTGGTTGGGTCTAGAAGAGCAAGAGTAAGTGATCGTAAAAAAATTGAGAATTGGTTAGAGAACGATGAGTGCAATGGTGATTTGGCAGTGGGGCGTTGACGAATGGGATTGTACGGATTTTATTGGTTTTCGTTTGCATGGTTATGAAGTTCTGTGGTTATTCTGTATTATCTCAATACTAAAAATAGAAATTAAGTTATACGATCGCAATAATTTGTAATGATAAAGTAATTGTAAAAATAGAAATTCATTACACATCTTACCCATTTTTCCGGATACTGCTTAATTGCTACTTCCATACACTTCGTTCCCCCTACTTCCTAATACTCTATTTTAATTTACACTCACACCATTAGAAAATCTCCAATCAAGCCTCTCTTATCAGACCAATACCCCTAACTTTTACACAACCGCCATTCCAATCGTAAACTACCACAACTACCACCACCCGCAAATCAAAAATATCAATCTAAATTCAAATCCACCTCATTCTTTCCTTCCACCTCTCTGCAACAGTCAACCATGATAAACGCACTTTCACTCATTCTCTCTCTCGTGGTATCCATCCACTGTTCCTCCTCATAACCATACCGATGAGTTATTGCCTCCTCGGATTAGCCCTTCTTCTCTGCGAAGAATCAAAGTGCACCGCGCACATCCTTTGATGTATTATATATATATGTATATGCGCTATACACGCGGACCGCGTAAACGTCATGAAATAACTTGGGGGATTTACTATTATTTCGATTCGCTGAGTCTTTATTGTAGATTGTCCTGGGTGAGCCGTTCGAGCGCAGCTCATTTTAAATCCCCTAGCGTGTGTGAGAATGAAAAACTATACGCGGCTGATGCGGCGGTACGGGAAGGGAGGTTAGATGAGTCTATGTTTTACGTGTCGTTGGGATTCCATAGTGGTGAAGGTTCTTGGGTAGGGTTATCGTTTTGTATATTAAGATTTTTAATATAGGTTATACGATGCAAAGATGCAGAATTAAAAATATCTATGAATGTCAAGTCGAATATTTTTCTATTAATTAAGTTTTATTACCTTTGATCTGGGAAATGAATTATTAATTTATTCTGCTACATTATCTATCAAGAAAACTATAGATATGAATGTAGCTTCATCTGCTTGCCTATATAGACTATTATTATTATTTTTTCGTAAGCTGACCTTAATCAAGCGTTGATTATTAGCTGACTTTTTAATAACTTTCCTTTATTAAAAGAGGGTCGAATTATTTTTAAACTCCCTATTTTCATGCTCTAAAACCCTATCATACCTCCTCTCTTCACTCTATATACTCTATACCATTCATCCTCATTACAAGACGCAATTATCTCCTATAAATTATTCCCGCATATTCAACAATTCCATCCACATCACAACAATATACTACTGCACTTCGACCCTATACACACTCGACCCCTTACCCCCATCCAACAATATCTACCTCATCTCCATTTCTCTCGTTCTCTGCGCAGCGGCAGTCAGTTCTCTCCAGCTCTCGTTGTTCTCTATTCATCGATATAGCACCGGTAACCCACAGCCACGCGGTAAAGACATAAAACGAGCGAGCAACTGAACCCTTCTACTGCTGCCTGCCTGCCTGCTTGCTTGCCTCCGCCTTTTAACGGTCTAATCGGAGCCTATGCCCTTGACTTGAGAGCGGTTATACGGCTAGTCGTTATATTGTTGCGCCGAGCGGGTTTTGCGTTATTACGGCAAGTCGAGAGAGAGAGAGAGAGAGAGAGAAGGAATCGTGCATCTCGAGTTGAGGTATAGTGATATTAAAAGTGGATTGATGCGGTGGCTTTGGTTGGGATGGCTATGGTTGGAATGCTTTTGTTTGTTGAGGATGAATTTATCGAAATTAGCAGGTTGATTTAGGTCGAGGAGTGGTGGTTGTAAATTTTCTTTATTCGCCAATACTGCTTTGCATTCGATGATTGGGTTTTATATTGGTTTATAGAGGCCAAGTTATGATTTACTTCTATAAATTAAAGATATTTACAGATCAAGCGCAATAAAATCCATAACAAAAAAAAAGTTTTTATTTCCACATAAAGTAGTTAAATTTACAATTCTACCAACATTGTTTTCAATCGGTATAGGCAAAATATATTCCGTAACCAACAATTGCGTATAACAATTCCAAAATCTTCCCTTCACCACTTACAACAATACAGCACTGTCCCCGCAGCCCACACCCGTCGACCATCCACACACACATTCTTATATACATATATACACAACCAATCCTGGCCCTTAATAAACAACCAAGCATCCAATACAATCCCTCGCTCTCTCTATACAACACCATACGATATATCGAGCATAAATCGCGTCCAGCCTCGCGTTGGCTAACAAAGTTGTCAGGCCCCCCTCCCGTTCGGATACCAGAGCACGTCGAAAAAGCAGCGACGCAGATGCCGCGCCGCGAGCGTGCGCAGATATTTCTCCAGGCGACACGACTCCTCCTCTGCCTCTCCAGCAACAGCAGCAGCAGTAGCTCGTTAGCGCGAGATTGTTGGCAGCAGCTGTCATACGTGGCTATGCGAGGGTTTGTACACGTGTGAAGGTGTAGTGGTATATATATATATATATATATATATATATATGTGTGTATATGAATGTGATATGGGGTTTTTGAGATGTGTGGTGGTATACACAAGGGGGGTTTTGAGTTTTCGAGAACGAGATTGACAGTAAGGAAGGGAATATATTTTGTTGGAATAGTGATTTATGTATCGGTAGCGGTCAATTTAGATGTTTTACAGTTATACTTGCGGAGATCGCGTGTATGCTTCGTTTCTAATATGATCGGTGTAGGTGTGTTACGGGGTTTACGCAGGTTAATATACGTATGATGAAGGAAATAACTGAATTAAAGTTTAAAATATATCCTACTAATTCTGTAATGTTAAGAAATTTCTACTTTCTCACTTTTTTTTTTTTATTAATTACGCTACCCATACGGAAAAAGTTTTGCAGAAGCTACATAACACATGCGTTTTACTTTCTTGGAGAGAAAGCTTCACATCCATAACATTTTTTCATGAGTTTTTTTTTGTGCACAAATGAATCTGATGACTTCGGTTGTCCAAACGGGGTTTTTGAATGCTATCGCGGTGCATAAAATACTTACGAATTTTTTCGCTTGATGTTTCATCAGTACATTGTAATTGTCATTGTACATTCTTGACTTAATAAGGACTTTTTATATTTCTTCTCTTGAATTATGATGTCCGAAATTGGATATACCTTATTAACACGTACTTCATTAAGATTCCCGGAAAATAACACGAACAAAGGAAATGAATTATTTTCTTCTCAACAACAACGGGGACTATTCAAAGATCCTGTAAACGATAAATTAAACGAAACACACCACGCAGAACTATTACAAGACAGTAAAATGTGTTTCCTCGCTTAACAAAAAAAAAAAAAGTTTTTAACGTTTTCACAGTTTTTCCAACGACTGGCGAGACTGTAAAGGACTAAATTAACGTGAACATTAGAGTCAACGTGAAATGCTTTCCTTGTCAGCTCGTATACATTTCACCCTACACTATTCCTCGTTATTAAGTCGTCACGAGTCGCAAGTTGTACCATAGAGAATCATGCGACGCGCTCTTGGCCTTTGACATTCGATTCGGCGAGCGAGTTATGACTGACTATATATATATATATATATACATGCAGTACTAAAAGTAGTTAGATACATTAAGTTTTAACTTTATGTATACAATTATTTTAAAATAAATTAATATTACGAATGCAATTGTAACTTTCTAGGAAATAACGACCACAGATTGTTTGATTTCACATATTTTCACACAATTACGGAGAACCTCACCTGCAAAAATTACCAACATACAACTTTCTGTTTCTTTAGCTTACAAAAATAGTACCAACACACAACGTCCAAAATTTATCGAACCTCGCGCAAATTTGTACCTTACCAAATCTCTCGAACAACAGCCGTCGGCCTTCGAAGTTAACGAGTTTGTGTCTCTCTTTCTCTGTCTTTCGCGCCAACCACCTGAGACGTAACTTTTTCGTTGTTCTCTTAACAGGAGAGGCGGAGGCTCAAGCGTTGGTTTATCGTCAACATCGACCCGTAACATGGAAGTCCGTACTTTCCAACACCCACACAACCCATGCACACACATATATATATATACGCATATATACGTGTGTCGTTCGCAGGGCGAATTATCGAGTACACGCGTGGCAACCTGGTATATGCATTTTTCAGCTTGGATGTGCTACATGGAAATTTAACTCTTTCCCGGGAGTATAATTGCGTAATGAACGTGGAAAGTGTGTTTCCCGTAGTTTTTTCGACAAATATCTGATGGCGTATATGTATTATTGTATAAAAAGTATAAAAAATTTATTTGTGACTCACTGTTTGATCAACAAAGGATATATTTATATATCTCCAGCTAATAATAGTCTCGCGTTATATAAATAGTGCAGCGTAACTTTTTGCGCAAGTAATAACGATTGTTAATTTAATGGGCTATCAATTTATTAGCGCAGCTATTCATATATAACGACGGTTACATATCAATAGCTAAACAGCCATTGTAATAATTACAAACCTGTTCTATAACTTTTATTACACTTTTGTCACGACGTATTATCCTCTTATTATACGCGCCAAAGAAACATAAATCGTGATATTGGTCTCTTTCTCTCTCTTCTGATAATATATCAATACCACATTCACATCATATGTATATATATATATATATATATATATATATATATACATTGTATCGTACGTATATATACATCCTACGAAAAATTCCAAGAGTTCCTCTTCGCTTCAAACTTAAGAATTTCGAAACCTCCTTATACACACCAGCATAAAAATCAATTTACCTAATCAATCACAGCCGCCGTTGGTATATCATTTTAGGCGCGCGTAATCAACTACACTGCCGTGAGTTGCAGTGGCAAAAACATATTGCGCGCGAGGCAAAAAAGGCGCCTCGCAATTTTGGTAATGCGAGCCAATCCGTCACACATATATACTCGCTCCACATTCGCTATACGTATATATATATGTATACACGTTCTAACGCTCGTATATACAATGGCCGCAAAAACACTCGCGCGGCATAACTGATACATACGCAAGCTTGTATGTATGTATATATATATGTATACGTATGACACGGCGGTGTTGTATACGATTTGGAAATCGCGTATATACCAAGACCGTTGCCTTTTTCCAACTTGACGATTAATTAGGGCGTACACGTGAGAGCAACGGTAGCGACTGTCGCACGCGCGCATGAGCCTCTATTTCAATGCGAGTGTATATATAGTAGCACGAACGAATGCGATTAAATTATTTGATTTTAATGGCGAGTTAATTCAAGGATACGCGTGTATGTGTATGTGCGCACGGCGTGGTCTAATTTTCGAGAAAAAAGTAATGAGGGGATTGAATTTTAATTCGGCGCGTATGGCATTTTTTCGCCTCGTTAGCGTAACGAGTAAATGATTTATATATGTATGTGCGTATATATATATGGCTTTTCAATTATAATAATTCTTGGATTAAAGATGAATTAACTTTTTATTTCTTTCGGGTTCACAGGTACGTATATATATTTATGCGTTGTCAAAGCTGTATCGCTGCTATCGCGATGATAATGATGATGATGCTGCTGCTTTGCCGTTGATCGCGACGTGTGAGTATACCATTAATTTCGTGTCTGGAAATTGAATCTTTTTTTTATACCCAAAGTCGTTTCACCTTTATAATTACATATACATTGTCTTATATAACTAAAACACGTTAATTAAACAGATTGTACACGAGAACACGTATACGATAAACGACATTTCAAACAACACAAACGAATAATTGTACAATTACACCAAACTCTATACGTCCAAACCTCAGCGAAAACTTATCTTCTAAGAATCCAAGCCCACCGGAAAACACACACACACATATACATATACCTACACTTGTACCACGCGATAATCCGAAAATAAATCGGGCGCGTCGGGTGTATACTTATAGTATAGTAGCAGGCACTTTCGAAACGCATCCGCGCGCGTGCGTTATACACTTGTTACGAAACTTCGTCGGGCACACACCCACACACTTATATATATATATATATATATATATATATACGCGTCGCGTCTCATCCTAATTCGCTCCGAGAGGCGCTATAATGCGATATATGACGAATCACGCGAGTGCGCCTTACTTAATACACACACATACGCCGACGGCGGCCCAGAATCGCGCACTACGAACGACATTAGCCCCGGCGGAATGTCCAATTACGGCGGCGGCAGTAGCGACGCGACACGTAAGTAAGGTATATAAACGCGCGACGGCGACACTTTGCACGTCCTTGTGCAATGTGGATGCAAGATAATGTTATATATATATATATATGTATGTGTGTGTGTGTGTGTGTTGGGAATGAAAATCTGAGATGTTGTGGGATTAGGTTGGATTTGAAATTGAATTTTCGGAGAAATGAGTGTAATATGATGTGATGATGGTAATGTTTGTCGCAAGTGTTGTTAGGCGAAAATTATACTAACGGAATAACATAGGTTAGCGAAAATATATAATGTATAAGACACTGATTTGTATATAAGTTTAAAAAAATAAAACTATACAAATTCAACTTATACGAGAATATCTAGATAACGACGTTTCCATTTACATAACATCTTTACAATCTCTCGATTTTGAAAACCGAGTTCCTTATACAATATATACCTCTAAAGATAATTCACATCACAATAATTCATTCCTACAACAATAATAATAATTTTTGACGAAACCGAAAAACGCAAAAATTAAACAACTTTCCCACAACCGCCAAACCATAATCCTATAATTTCTATACACAATTTCAAAAAACCATCATCGTATACCCATACACACACACACACACACATATCAACCTCATCATTTCAGAATTACGAAGAATATACCTTACCGTACATATAACTTATAATATACGCAAGTCAATATCCATCAACGACGTCGCGGTCCACAGTCGAGCGTCTTTGCTGCGCGCACGTGACTTATAAGCATAATCTCGTGGTTTTCGCGGCGAAGGCGACAGACTGTACAGCAGCAGCAGCAGTATATAGCGACACGAGATTCGCGTAAATTGACATGCAAATATACGCGAGCGGGAGCTACGGAACGGGAATAAGGTCGTCGTCGTCGTCGTCGTCGACGCCGTAGAGGCTTTGTCATTGACACGAGGGCGTCGTAGCAGTGCCGCGTGCGCGGAGACACCAATTGCGCGTTTCCTGCTCGACTGATTTTTTTTCTCTACTTCGTGGTTCGAGGTGAACATGTGTGTGTGTGTGTGTGTGTATATATATGTGTGTGCATCAGGTTTTCTTACGGAGTGAGGTTATATTCGGTGTCGTGTGATTTGTATGTGTGTATTGATGGATTTGAAGAATATGTAGTTTATTTATTTATTTTTTTTTTTTTTGAGAAAATCATTAATTTTTTTAATAAATAAATGTTATAATATTTTTACGTTGTATAATATTTGTAGAGGAAATCTTTTTAAAATGACTGAATGTTCTTAATGATTGAGGAACATTATAATTTTTGCTTTATACAAAAAAATCATTCGATCATTAATTTGATTGGTTTTGAAGAAAAAAAACGTATTAACTGAATCAAAAAATTTTCTTTTCAAATTTCACGATACAAAAACTTAAATCCTATAACTATCCGGAGAATTTCCAAACCTAACCCCGAAGCTCATCCTTTTTACGATCGAACTATCCCAGGATCGAGAGTCTCCCTCCCGAAGCGATTCCCGGCGACTCGGTCTCATAAATCCGAGCCTTCTCTCTTTCTCGTCCACTGTTCTCTCCTCTTATTTGCAAACTAGCGGCGACTACCAGGACACGGCGACGACGACAAGCTCGCAACTTAGGCTACTTACTCCCGAACGACACGGGAATAAGGGAAGCCGCGGCTCGAGTAATTCGCGCCACTCGGCGATTTCGTCCTTTATTTATTTTTTTTTTTGTTTTGCTTCTCTTCCCGCCTCTTTCTCTCTCTCTCTTCGTTCCTCGTATAAGCGCCATTGTACCGAAATTAGCGCGATAAATTCCCCGTGAGCGGCATTACACGGACCGTAAACTCGACCACGGCTGAGAGAAATAAGGCATGGTTCTTGTATGTATGTGTGTGTGTGTGTGCGAGGAACGAAGCGGAGAAGAAAGTATAAGGGGAGTGAGCGACGGTAAAGGAAGAAAGTAAGGAGAGGAGAGGAAGAAAGAAGGATGCAGCAAATTGGGATTTATTATAGCAAGTTCGGAATTTGCGATATGCGCGGTATGCGATGGGTCGTGCGTAGGCGAAGCCCCGGCGAAGTGTGCTGGATGGAGAATTGTATAATTTTGAACTTTTAGGGTTTTGTCGTTCGAGTAGTCGTTACGTAATTACAATATAAGGTTAATTAACGGAATGAATATAAAATTTAAAGTGAACATGATGAATTATATAATCCATATCCATAATTTAATTAAAGGGCTCAAAGATTTGTGTTACATAATATTAACAATTTATAAAAAAAACTACTTGTTGTCTACTTTTGTTTTATGTTACACAGAATAAAATGACATTTTTTTTTAGAAAATAATTTTTTATTTCTATGTAATAATATTACTTGCATATTTATTTACTTCGTACACACATATACACGCAACAATAATTTGCTTTTTTGTCTCCATATATACAATCTCGAAAAAAAAAATTTCAGGAATGCCAATTCACCTGCAATTTCACTGTTACCTACCAATCCACGCTTCATTCATCATCCTTTCAATCAACCTCAAAAATTCCCTTCAACCATTTCTTTGATCCTTCTCACATTGCACCACAAACACACACGCATGCATATACACAGGCAACCCTCACAAAAAATCTGGTATCACAAGTGAAAACACGACAACAGGTGCGTCTCGTGCATGCTCGCTTATACACTCGCACGTCCTTGAAATCTTTCTCTCCCTCCCAGAGTCTCTCTCTCTCTCATTCTCTCGAAAAAAAACCTTCCTCTCGCATCGCGCTCGTCTGATTAAGCGTCTGCCTGCGTAAGCAGCTCACGTGCGTACACAGCTGCGCGTCGCCATCGTCCCTCTCTCCTCTTTCAACGCGCGACAGCCGCTAGTTTTAATTAGAAAAAAAGACGCGAGACGGACGGACAGGACAAATCGACCGGTTTGTCGAAGAAGACCTAATGGCAACTGTTACACTCTCGCGCCTCTCTCTCTCTCTCTCGCGTGTGTGTGTGCGAGCCTCAAAGCGACGTGTCATTGTGCGCATAGCGCGAACGAACGCGAAGCGCGTAATGAGACGCGCCGCTGGCAATTATCGCGACGAAAAAGGTGCGCTTAATAAATGGGCGTCTCTCTCTCTCTCTCTCTCTTGCTCGCGCGTATGGTGCCAGAGAGAAAAATGAGCAGCCATCGGTCTTTGGCTGCGTGTGCTCTAGAGACGTATAGAGTTGATCGCGCGTATACGGCGACTGTTTTTCGACGTTTTTATCACGCGGGCACTGAACGCGCGTGAGGTGAGGTGAGGTTTTGCACGAAGGTAGATCCAAGTCGAAGAGGTTGTGACTAGGTGGCGAGGAATATTTATGGAGGGTTGTCGTGGTGCTGCTGGTGGTGTTTGTCGCGCGCGAGTTCAGTTGTTTTTCTGCGCACGTATGGAGTATTTGTATAAAGAGGGGCGGCGTTTGGGTTTAATTAGCGGTACATGAATTTATTATCGTTTATTTAGCGCTTGCTTAGCGTGGTACTGTATCAAATCTGTAATATAGATCTATTTCTTTAATTTATCAAAATTCAATGCTGATTGTACGTATATGTTGTTGTAATTTTTATTATAATAAAAATCTTTATTTATATTTTTTTATATACTTGATAGTCCATTACGAATGATGAAGTTAACAACTTCACATTCCATTTCGACATTGTACTGTTAATGTCACATCCTTCGATACGTGATTCAATAAAATCTGACCAACTCAATGGATTTCTTCACTCTCGAGCAATTGTTACTTAAAATTCAAAGACCACGAATAATTCATCGGAAATTCCAAAGCCTAGTAAGTCTGACACCCCGTTATTTGTTTTTCATAATGTCACAACCTGCTGAAACAATCGCAACCTTCGAAGTATTGCATTTGTGCAACGCTGTGCGAAATTCTCACAGGAATCGGTCAGCCGCCATTCTGTATATATATACTTTTCGACGCTATCGCCAACTCTCTTATAACGTTTCTCTCCCTATTGGCTCTATTTCAAAGCTGCCAATTCTCCGTTCGTTGTCGTTTCTTTTCTTCCTTCTCTCCTCTCTTTTCGTCGTCGTCGTCGTTGTCGTCAGACGATCGACTTTTGTATACATATATATTCTTATAGTTCGACAGGGTTTTCTATTGTTTATCCGATCAGAGAAACGGTAACTTCACACGACGGATGGTTCGCCACCACGAGCGCGTTTTCCTTTCTCAGCCGTAAAGTTTTATTGCGTGCCGGTGAAACGATCGAGCGACGGTTATGAATATTTTATTTTAAATCGAATTTCTTTGCTTTTTTCGACGCAGCTTTTTGTTGGATATCGACGTTGTCGACACTTTTGAGAGACGACTGATATGGCGTTGCAGCTGTGGGAAGTATATACACTCGAATTGGAAAAATAGTGAGAAACGTTTTTACTGTGGGAAGCTTATTTAAACTAGTTTGGTGTTTGGAATTGAATTTTTTGTGGATATCATGAATTGGGAAAAAATTTTCGAGCATTTAAATGTCAAATATAATCTGTACATTGTTGAGAATAGAATTGAAAATCATACATTTTTTTACATAGTATTATAAATCTATTAAGAAATTATAATGTACCTTCGTTACCATATTACATCAACAGTTTCTAATTCTATATCAGTAATTTTATAACAACAAAAAATCTACGAAATATTCTATTCAGTTAATCGACTAATTCCTAGTACTGATAATTTACCATAAATTATTTTTATAACATTAAACACTCATTAATATCATAACGATAAATAAAGAGAAACTGAATCCGCATCAATCTAACATTTAATCGCCCAACAAAACTATTTCTCACAAAACCAAAGAAATCTCTAATCATCATTAAAATTGCGTAAAGTTTATATGAGCCCATGGAATTTTGCCGAGAGGACGAGTATAAAAATCAATCTAAACTAGGCACTTCGAAAATTAATTTTCCCCCCGCCGTGCGATCAGGAAAATCATATTGTACCGAGCTAACGCGTTAAGTCCTCGCGTTAAAGTAGAGCTATATACGTATGTACGTGTACAAGGCTTGCTCCTCTCCCTCTCTCGTTTATTATCCCTCTTTTTTCACCCTTCTTTGACTTTTTTATCGCCTTCTAGCTTTATGCGCTTCTGCCTCCTTTTCGTTTACACGCATATATGCGCTTGTAGTTCATGAAAATAATTTTTTTTTTCTTCCTATTTTACGATGTTTTATGAGCATATTAACCTTTATTTCAACGTAACTGGATTGAAATATTATTTTTAATGAGAGCATTGCTTTTAAATTGAGCAAAAATCACTAATTTCCTGTTCGCGAGCTAATATAAATTTAAATAAATCGTAAATAATTTTCAATGTTTAACGTGACTTTTATATAATTACTTAACGCATTACACTTTTCATATACATATTAGTAATATATATCTTTTACAACATAACCCCATTCACTTTACATTATCCTATATAACAAAAGAATATCTCGACCTTAAACATCACCTCCTCACCTTTCATCTTTCACTTATGCAAAATATTTTACCTCCCCACTCGGAAGTCGATGCGATATACGCGCTGCTTGCACACCTAATCGCGATACGCGGCACACCAGCTGCACACTATACTATATATACAGTCCGACCTTGAAAGCCAACTGACTGCCTCGCAGCGCATTAGCACGCGCGGAATCCCCGCACGTTATAAACGCCCACCACGATGTCGAATTCATGCGCGTTAAATGTACAATACGAGCCGCGGGGTCATTTCCTTACACGCACACATATTATACACAGATAGATGTGACGGTGGGAAGCTTATCGCGCGAGATAAAAGACGCGGGAAGGATAGAGAGAGAGAGAGATAGTATCTGTAATATAAGAGAGAGGGAAAGAGCTGAAGGATATGAGGTGCGAGAGCCGTGTTGAATGTTTTGGCTATCTTGTGTGAGGTAGGCTTAATGATATTAAATGTGTGTGTGCGAGAGCTCGGTGGATCGTAGAGTTGAAGGAAGATCGATGGCAAGGCGGTGTTGGCGAGGGAGTGAAAGAGGAGTTGGAAGGTCGAAATGTCGATTTTTGGGATGATCGTGGAGATAGGATATTGGGTTGCAAGGTGCTTGGTAAACGGTAGTACGGTTAAAAGAAAGGTTACTTTTGACGAAATCGATGGTATTTAGAAAGTAGATAGATTTACAGATAATACGATGTATTCGATGTGTAGCTTTTTTTACATAGCGTTTTTATCAAATTTATGATGCGCCACCTAGCGGTAATAGTATGCACGGTCAGTTAAAACGTTGTATATTAAGAAGCACGTGCAATATTGTTTCTAATGTGTAAAAAAAAATACATTTCGCGGTTGATTGATATATCGGTGATAAATTTTCTAATTTAATTTACGGATCGAATGAGCGATAGCGTTCAGCAGGTATGCAAGTTATATGCGCATTCCTGGCCATAAAGTGTTGAGTCTTAAACACTCTCGAGTAGATAAAGGAATTTTATCTCGCGATTATAACGAAAGTTCCATTAATTTTCCAGAAAAACACAAAACCTATAGCAACGTATAATTATATTAAACTTTAATGATTCGAACTTTTACCTCGACATATATAAATGCCCACTCTATGCGACAATATTTCTAAATAACCAGAAAGCTACAAAAAAAACCGCGCTTTTAACGAAAACGTATACATTGTCTTATCTGCAACACTGCGGTCGTAAAAAAATTCCACATATATTTTTATCATTATACCGCATGTAAAATCCATATAGCACTCAAACAATAACCAAACAGAATTTTCATTCTCTTTCCACACATCTTGTGCGCTATCATAAACCGCGACACTTTCCGACTGCAGCTAATTCCAGGAACTGCACAAGCCGCCGCCGCTGCCGCATGATCGTCGTCGTCGTCGTCGTGCGAAGGAACGTGGAGAATTCGAAGACCCGATACATGCCGCGCGGCAATAATTACGCGTTCGGCGACGGTGTCGCGAGAGTTAGCCGGTCCAGCCATACCAGTTCGATGTGCTATGGAGTGTGTTACTTAAGCTTATACGCGAGTGAGAGAGGCGTGATAACGACGCGGCAAAGGTACGTTATGAGCCTGGCAAGCAACCGTTCAGTTTCTTGTATCGTGGAATCTTGGCGCGAGAGGAGCTTTTCGATTTTTTTTTTGGCTTTTTTACGTAATTGAAGGAACGAGCGCGTCTCCTGGTGTTGCCTTGCTAATTGGTGATTGGTTTTATTAACAATGTTTTGCCCGAAGAATCGCTGTTTAAGAGGCTGTTCATTAATAAACAGGTTGTTTAAAAAAAAAAAAGCTGTGCTATTAGGTGGGATTGAGAGTTTGGGCGTATATTTTTCGCGAAGGGAAAGTGATTTAATTCATATGGTATAAAAGAGTAATAAATTATTCGTCGATTGCTGATATTAAGATTGTGATTTTCATAAAATTAATTTTGAGTATAAGCGCTATAAGCATTAGGATTTGAAAATAGACTTGTATGTAGGCTTGGAAAGTAAAATTGTGAAACTACGAAAAATGAGTTCAAGTTTAACGAAGAGCAAGGAGATAAAAACTATAAATAACTTTTTACGGCATTTTGAATTCTATTTACGGGGATGTTTATACGTGCTTTTTACGCGACTAAAATAACTCCTCGTAGAGCCGACTTCATTAAATAACTGCTCATGGAATCTCGCGCGCAGGGATTGCAGAAAACCAATGAGCTTTCGGAATGCCAATTAAAATTAAAGTATTTAATGACAAATAAAAAGAAAACTAGAATGAAATGCTGATTCGTAAATTTTATCACAGCTAATAAATATTCCTTACACACTCATATCGTACGCGGAATATTAATTTTCTGACCCATTCAAAATTTAATACAATATAATTTTATAGTAATTACTTGTTCCGTGGTCAACTTCGGAGAATACGGATAATCGGTATATAATATGCTACCAGTTTCAATATTTTGTCAAGTTGGGGATATTATCGTTTTCTACGATGAATAATTTATCATGAATTTTAAGTAAATCCTCAATTATTTAGTACGAGAGTTTATTACCCCTCGTACTATTAAAATCTCCCTCGGTGAACGAAAATTATTTAAATTTACTGTTAAAGAGTTCAAGTGATCAGAGTCAAATTATATATGTACGGCTTGAAAATATTATCTCCAGCATCTCATGCACGTGTGTATTCTATATATGGCCTCTGCTGGTGGAAATCTGTAATTGAAAAATCCTATTATCAATTCTACATTCATGCAATTATTTATTCAGATCTACTGTATTCAGTCTAAAAGGTGTATAAATACTTTGATAAATTTTTTTTTTTAAGTAAATTATAGAAAATTTTTGTAGTTCCTTCAAGTTTGTTACTAAAATCATAGCACAAGCATTATGCATATGTTTTAGAGCGAATACGTTCTACACATAAATATATCCAAGTTTTTTTCAGATACCGTCCCACCACAAATTAACTTCAAAGTATATATACTACACATCCTCATGATCATCCGAACCTATATACATCGATTCCTATACTCCATTCGCACACCATCCATACACTTCAGTAGTTTTCACCGCACGCGGCCGCGGCGCATCTCCTTACCTCTCTTTCTCTTCTCATCCTCTCATTCGCTCTATACACATATACAGTCTAGCAGTGCAAAGACCCTCGAAGCTCCTGTTACAGCTCTCGCGCGCAATCTCCGATCAGCCTTCGTACAATTACACACGCGCGCGTGTACTTATATATATATATACACGCCATGGCGGCGTACGTTAAAAAAAAAGCTCCTAACGAGTCGGACGATAAACGCGTTATTACGTACACACGTCTCTCTCTCTCTCTCTCTTGCTCTTCGTGGCGGACGCGCGCGATACAAAGTGGCCGCGAGGAAGGAGCGCGCACGCGCGAGCAAGCGGCCAGTAAGAGAGAAAGAGAAAGAGAGAGAGAGGAGATGATCCCGGCGTGATTCACGTGGGAAAAGGCACAGAGGGACGTGAACGAGAGCACGAGGTGGAAGGTAAAGAGAGAGAGAGAGAGAGAGAGAGGAGGAAGGCGGGTAAATAATGAGTAACGGAGAGGATGAGAGAGTGAGGAAGGTTATGGGACGTCGAGAGAAGAGAGAGAGAGAGAGAGAGAGAGAGATGTGGGTGAGCTGAACAACGGGGAGATCTCGCTTGCTCAACGGGATCATCTTGGCTTTTTTGAGATAGGAGATGGGGCCGTGAAGTTGTGGGAAGTGGGCATTCGAGGTTTTTTTTTTCGTGCGGTACTGCACGCGGAGCTTTTGGGAAAAGTGCGCCGGTTAATGGGGGATAAATTGAAGGAACAACTGATGGATATCTTTTGTAGTTGATCAATGATTGATTGATTACTTACGAAGGTGTAAGACTTACTTACCTAATGAATTATCTTGTATTGTAAATGAACTTCTGGCTTCTATAGACGAAATATTTTGAAAATATAAGATCGTATATGAGTTCATTTTTCATCTTGAGTATCAATTTTTATCTTTTATTACTATTAACGGTATAGCGACTATACTATACATTTTTAATGCATTAGCGAATGGAAATTCGTTGAGCTACCAATGTAAATTGTTAACACAATCTTTATTACAGGACGAGAATTTAGGATTTTTGATTTCTCTTGCTTTTCTATGGAAATTGGGTAAATGTGATATCTCATATCTCAAATCTAACATAGGTAAAGTGTCTATCATGGTCATGGCCCGTATAGAGACCATCCCGTCCTCTAAAAGATTAATGATCTTTTTTTCTTTACGAGCAACATTTCGTTATTGATTTTTAGAGCGTACAGAAAGATGCACTTTATGCGACCTAATATCAGATTCTCACTTTAGTACCGTCATTCCGTATACGCGTTCCATAATTAGTGGACAAATAATCGGTAATTAAACTGAGCTATGTAATTTTTTAAAGTCAAATTCACTATAATGTATATATTCGCGAGAATTCTCCACCCCACCCCCCTCCCGCCACTTAAACCGCCCTAACTATAAAACTACAAACGCAAAACAAAAAGTAGTCTAGACAACTAAAAGCCATCGTTAAATTTTTACTCCTCTCCTCTTTCCTCCCTCCCTCCCTCCCTTTCTCTTTCTCTCTCTTTCTCTCTCTGTTTTACTCGTTGGCAATTTCAGCGTCTGGACTGCTCGAGGCCCTTACAGTTAGTCGCGAGTAATTTATAGAACGTGTACAGTAGCGCTCGCTTGCTCTCTCTCTCCTGCGCGCGCGCGCACGCGGCGTTCGCTAAAAGGGAGGAGAGAAGAGACACGCCGCGCGCGCGCGCGCCCGCCGAGAGAAAGAGAAAAGGGAACGACGGACATAGATTAGGGAGAGAGAGAGAGAGAGAGAGGGAAAAGGGCTTGGGAAAGGCGAGACCTCGCTAAAAGAAGACGAGGAGGTGAAGGAGGAGGAGGAGAGAGGGAGACAAAACGTAACCGGGCCCATGCGGATATAGAGATCGTGGGTCTTTCTCTCTCTCTCTTTCTTGGGAGGCTTATACGAGGAACAAATATCGCGCTATTATTCTGTCTGTCGCGGTTCCAAGCTCACTTCTCGCTCGTTGTTTATAGCTTTGTGTAAATAAAAGGAGGGGATTAATTGGGGATGTGCGCGCGAGGACGTTGGTATTATTTCGACTTACCGTGGGATTTTTGAATTTAGATTTCGAGATATGCAACTAGTAAATTAAAACTCGTGTGTATAGATATATACAGTAAACTCCTTTGAAAACCAAGCGAATATTATAATGAGCTTCTATTTAGTTTTCTAGTGACCAGAGTCTACTTTTAGCACATTTTTCTCTAAAAATAGTAGAATCAAATCAAAAAAGAAACTACAACAAACTCCAAATTTTACGTAGAAAAACAGCCCAAATCGTTATCACAGCTCGCGTGTCGCACGCACAATGAGTAGTCGCATCCGAAATATCGAATCCTTCTCTCTTAAAAAATAAAATCCAGTGACAAAGATTCACCAGTCAAAAAAAAAAAAAACCATAGCAAAGTCGAAGTCCAGTACCAATCTGCGATCACACCCGAAACAGACACATATATACATATATATATGCCATATAAGAAAACCAAACGAACGACGCGATAACTACAGCGCATACCCTTACTCTTTGCCTTCATTAACGGCTATTCCGACGGTGATCCATAGATAACGAGCTCGCGTGCGTAAGTTCGGGTGGAGCACACACATACATATATATACACACTTGGACTGATTTATTCGCTCGATAGGTCGAAAGACGCGCGTCGTTTTGTGGTTGCGGGCCACGTGTATATATATATATATATATAATGTACGCGTTGCAGCTTTGATTGAATTAAACGGCGTGAGTTTAATTTTGACTTGTGCGCGGTGGCAATGCGTACAATTGGTCTTGCTTTTTTTTCACTTGGAGAAGGAAGTTTTTGTGAGAAAGATAATTCGAGTTCGTGTTAATTCGGGGTAAAGGCCGGATAATTTATGTAAGGAGCGCGTGTCGAGGGGATACTTTTTATCTGGGGTGTGTATATATATATGTATATAAGAGGATTGTTTTGTTGGGCATGTAATGCAATGAAATCCGTAAACCAGAACCATAATCTCTCCGTCATGTATGTGTGTGTGTGTATACGTTTGTTGTACATAATTATAACCTAACCTGAAAAGATTTATTTCACCGGTATATGTACGAAAATTATTTTTACAAATTGCCTCTAATTAAGCTCCACACATTTTTTTCTTTATTTGTCACAATAACTCGTGGCTTCTAAAACACCTCTATCACTTTAATAATCCTAACAATCCATATCTCCTTTTCTCGTCTCTGCTCGCAAAACAAAAAAGAAATTCCAGATTCTCAAACGTCTCGGTTGAGCTGCAAGTCAGTCAGTATAGCGCGCTTAAATACGCAGCCGCCCACGCAAGAAACATAGCAGACGGCGGGGCGTCTGTTACCGCGTATTCTATGTATGTATATATATATATATATATATATATATATATATACGTACGCGTACTACGGTTGACTTCTTGTTACGTGGAATTTGCACCGAGCAAAGTAAGCTACGAGTCGTCGTTCGACCGCGGTTTTTCCTTTGACTGTTGGCTATATAGTATGCTGCGACGTTATATAGAATAGGAAAGTGAAAATCGAGCGAAAAGAATATATATATATACAGGTAGTCAAGTAGAGAGTGAAGTTATTTAAGTAAACAGATTGTTTTTGCACGCCAAGGGATGTTAATAGGAATGCGTGTAACTATATATACCTATATGAAACAGTTTTTAGTCATAAGGAATGGGTAAAGTATAGTGCAAGTAGCTATTTTAAAGATTAAAGGATATAAATAGCTTGGAATGTGTAGATCGTGTTGAATACTATATTGGATTAGATAATGAGTATACTCAACAGAGAGACTGTATAAGAATACAAATTAAACAAACGTAAAAAGAAAAAGCTTTAAACCAACCTCGTATAAATTAAAAGAAAAAAAAAGACAGAGGGTTCGTAATATAACAACACAAATAAACCAAAACTTCTAATCGCCAATTACTAAAAGAAGGTCATAACACACACACACACACATACAGACAGGCCACGGTGAAATTAATTACCGAACACACAGCACACCGCGCGCGCGCCGCAAAAAGAACCGGCATAATTTATTATAATTTAACTACTCCACCGCGAACACCTGTACAACTACTACTACTACTACTACTACTATTACTACTACTCGTCAACGCGACCACCACACCGTACTTACATATATACACATACATACACCAGTCGTTAAACTCATTTGAGCATTCCATCCCTAATTGGTCAACAAATCTCTAATTAAATTACAAATGTATAACATAACACACACACAAGGCACCCCATGCCGCTCAATAAAATCGCCACCCGTGCTTGAATTCTTCCACCTCTTTCAAGCCCAAAAAAAAAGAAAAAGAAGAAGAAATGGAGAAACATAGCCGCGCTTACGCCCCTAATTACTTACCGCGTTCGTACGACTTACATATATATCTATATATATATATATCTATATATATATATATCTTTTGCTTTTTCGAAAATTCCACTCACTCACGTCCCTTTCATTAGCCGCCTCCTAGCTGATTCGCGTGGATGCCGATGTCGCGTATGCCGCTTGAGAGGGGGGGGGGAGGGGGATATATGGGCGGCGCGGTGTAAAAGCGAGCGGTGTATATAGTATAGCACCACCTCTTTCTCTTCTTCAGCTGTTGCTGCTGCTCCTGTCGTCGCGGTGTCCCTTTAAAAGGTATGAAAGGCGTCGCAGGCTTGTTTACACACGCGGTTGTGACTACTACTACGTAGTGATTTGCAAGTACTTATATACGTATAGCAATCGATGCGGCTGCTGATGTGTATACGTATTGGTTGCGATGAGGTTGGTACGAGGTGGTATATATAGGAAGAGCGAGTTAAAGTGTCTATTGGTCGAGTTGAGTGGTGAAGAGGATGCGGAGTTTGATTCGCGAGTTGGTGATAGGTGGAATATAGTCGATTGGAGATAAGGTTTAGAATTTGCAATTTATTTGAGACTATTAATATTGTGTTCAACGAAAATTAAGAACACAATAACCTAACCCGATTAAAATCTAAATCAACCGTGATAATTCTTGTGAAAATAGCACACGACCGTCGATAAAAACAGTCCACGTCTCGATTTCCATTCTCAATCTCCACAGCGACGACAGAACCTAACCGAAACGAACTCATTTCATATCTCCACATCTCTCTGACTTTTTCCTCCCCTAACCCAAAGCGATTCTATTATGCACATAATTGGTTAATTCATCAGCACGTTGTACGCACGCGCGCGTATAGTTGATCGACGTGTCCGCGCGCAGTCCCAATACATTTTTTCTTTTTCTCTCGCCTCGTTCTTCTCTCTCTCTCTCTCTCACGCGTGTATGCCTAAGCGTCGAAGTTTGCGATTCGATTCACGCCGATCGGGTTTATACCTCGCGATGCTTCCCTCTCTCTCTCTCTTTTTTCCTCCGTTTGATTTACGACGCGGTGTACGATGCGACGCTTCGCTGCTTATATACTACGAACGAGGCGAGCGACTCTTCTTTATCGCGTGCCGCACCTGCGCGCACGCGTATAGAGTGCGATGCTTTTCTCGCACGCGTGTGCGCGCGCGCGCTTTGCGTTTTTAATTTTTTGATGTGAATGATAGTGCTGATGGTGAGTCGTGTATGATTAAGCCGAGAGTAAATACTTATGAGGTATAATGATAATTAGGTGGGGAAGAGGAATGTAATCAAGAGCAAGATTATATACATATATATGTATAATATGGTTATTTTTAAATGTTTTGTTACATATTTCATATACGAATATGATGTTATTTTTTGTTTGAATGTGTATATTTTATAAATTTAATAAAAATTGTATATGTTTTTCTTTTCTGTTTCAGGTGAGTCTCGTTAAAAGTGAAATATATATGTTCCTGTACACGTGAGTTTTATCATTAAAAAAAACAAAAACAGAAATTTGTCAACTTACTCACACGTATTCGAATTAATACCACTCCGCGAATTAATTGAAACAGTCGGTTAATATTCAGGCAGCTGTTAAACTTTTCGCATTTCAACGTATAAAAATGTTTATTTCGCCGTTAATTTAAAACCCCCGAAACACTTGAAATATTCAGCGCGACTATACGATTTCGTCAAACAAAATAATTCGAAAAAATATACCGAGACGACGAAAAATTTACATATATACGTATGTACGAGTCAGTCGCGCATCAAGGCGTGTAAAGCAGCCTCGCGGGCGTACGCGCAAACATATATATGCGGCGGGTGGTCGGCTATAAAGGCGGGTCCCCGCGTGGCTCTTTAATTTTTAATTGGCCTTTATATGCGCTCGCACGGTGGTCGTTAAATTCGCGCTGGTGTGCATATGATGCGGATCACAGAGAGAGAGAGAGAGATAGAGGGGGAAAGAGAGCGAGTATGGAGACGAGTGACGAAAACGTTGAAAGGTTGTATGAGGGGTATATGAGTGACGTACGGTCGGGTTGGGAGAGGCGTGGTGTGGAGAGGAGGAAGAGAAGTGAAGGAGATTTTTTGGAAATTGAAATTTCGGGGTGACGGGGAATGTGTTGAGAGTTGAAGTAGAAATAGGAGTGTAATGGGACACAGTCGATATGTTGAAGTATCGTAATTGTAAATATATTATTCATGATATCGTCAGATTTTATGATACAGTGGAATATATAATTGTAATGTTAAATTACCAACAAAAAAAAAATACAAAAACCACTGTAATCTCACAGTAGCCGCTATAAAAGTTAAATTTTTCAATATTACTATAATAAACCGTGATCGTAATATATTCAACTCACTTTATTTTCATATACCATATCCCGCTAAAAAACATTATTTCAACGGTGCGTATCACGCATCCTCTCTCTCTCTCTCTCTCTCATCTCGCTCGCATTCTTCAAAAATTGAAAAGCTAATTGAATCAATCACATCATCTCTCCTTCTCTTCTTCTCCTCTTCTCCTCAGCTCAGCTGAATATCCTCCACTTATACCGCTGTAAACGTCTGAAAACACGACGGCCGTCGTCTCTCTCCCTTCTTTCGTATATGCATACCATGTGTGTCTCGAACCGAACGAGAACGCGTTCGCTCGCGCGCAATTACTCTTGCGTCAAATTACGATAACGAGGCGGAGTCTCTCTCTCGCTTATATACGCGCGAGCGAGGCGACAGGTAGCAGTTTTCGGCGCGATGACTTGAAGCGACGCGGAAATTGTCAGTATAACAACAACAACAACAGCACAACGCGTATATCAGGGTTGTTTCGCGCGTAAAGCTACGGTCCTGTGATTATCATGTCGGTATACGGGAAGGAAGAAGAGATAGAGAGAGAGAGAGAACGAGAGCTGCGATAATGTGGCACGTAATTGCATGCGTTTTGATTGTACGCAAGTACTGTGATGGGCGTTTGTCAACGTTTGGTGTATGCCTTGATGACAGACCGATCGAGTGATGAGATCGAGGAGCATGAAGTATATGAGAGATGAAGAAGAGGCGTTGTGATGAGATTTGAGATGAGGACAGGATGGTTTGTCGTTTAAAGGATTGGGTGGGTCTGGTATTTTGGGAAGCATGGTGGGTTGCTGTCATGCGTTCAAAGTGATTGTTTAATTGATAATAGAAATAGTATTACTTGAGTTATGGAAAGAAATATCTGAAATACAGCCGATAGAATTTACTTTATAGTTTAGTTTTATTGTTTTGTAGTTAATAGTCTATTAGAAAATACATAATAAAGCTATCGATTTCCTATTTTTATATAAATATTTTTATTTCAAATATTAAAATAAATTTATTTTATTCAATGAAATTCGTTGCATGAATGAACGTTTATGTAGTACTATAATAACAAATGGTCAATTAAAAATTATCATCTATTTCAATCAAAGTACGTATTAAATATAAACGAGTAAAGCACCTTATCTTAATAACTATACTAGCTAAAATAATAGTATCTAATCAGTAAACTATACGTTTCCTACGAACACCCATAAAATTCAATAAACCCTCGGAACAGCTTTAAACTTACCCCATCAAAAGCACTACTCATTAATTAATCCGTACGTAACAAAGAAATTTACAGTTACAAAAATTCCAGAAATCTCCATCAAGGATTATTAATATTTCAGATTAGCGATTCCTCGTACCGAAAGATTGCACATATAGAAACCCTATATATATATATATATATATACGCCAACCCCATCGGCACTCATTTCAGATTATAGCAATTAAACGCTATTAAAACGACAAGCTACTTCCGCGAAATTACAGGTGTACCACTATACATATAGAGTCTCTCCCATTACACACTGCACGTTCACTCTCGCAGCCTTTAATATTTTACGATTTAATTACGACGTTGGTTGACTGTAGTTTGCCTTATACCGCCTGTATAGAATAGCCTCTCCTATCATCCGCACTATACGCACCAGAGTTAAAAGAAAAAGCATCACTCTGAACTATTCATCGCAAAAAAAGCTACCGCACGTATATATATATATATATACTAGTATCATGAGAAAATTATCCTTATACGCACGTTACGTAAAAAAAGAAAAGAATAAGCACTTTGTCACCACGAGAGACAATGATATTGCAAGCGGTATGTAATTCTGAATCTCTCTCTGTGTCCACGTAATACACTGTACGCGTATACACGTAGTCTGCAGCAGCAACGACAGCAGTAGCAACAGTATAGCGTATATCCCCTGCGGTCGCAGTGAATTAACCAGGCCTCTCTCTCTCTCTCTCTCTCTCCACAGCAATATCAGAGATAGCGGGAGACTCTCGCTTCGACGCGCACATAGTCCCTTTGATCAAACATTCATCCTCTACGTATATATATACACACACTGCACTCTCGTATAGCAGTAGCAGCACCGCGACATCGCAATATAACGAAACATTATCCCTCCCCAATTCGATCCTCCATATTTCATACACGTATACGTTATATAGTGTATATACGTATACATACCAGGAAAGTGGCCGCACTCGTCGTAATGTATACGAACGAACGAACCTAAAAAAAAAAAAATAAAAGAAAAAAAACAAAAATATATGTATCTCCCGAGGGGAGAGGGCGAGTATAGTGTGTACTATTGCGCGCGATGGTAAATTAATTAAAATTTATGGTAATTACGAGCAAGAGAGAGAGAGAGATTGAATTTCGCAAAGCAAGAGAGAGAACGTTGGTGTATATATATATATATATATATATAGGTATACATCGCATTCGCTTGGTCTATCTCCCGTAAGAGCTCGCACGAGCCGAGGAGCGCGCGCGCACGGAGCACTTAATTAACGTTTCCGTGCCGCGCGTGGTCTTCATCGCCAGATGGTCGCGTGAGAGATAGTGAGGAAGGATAGATATCGCACACTACGCGAAAACGAACGAAGATGTATACCGGTGTACTGTGCGGGATCTATATAAGTAATACTTCCTTCTTTGTCAATATAAGGTACATATATAGTTTTTTTTATATGTATAATGTAGATTAGTGAAATTGGTATATGTCTATATAAAAATGTGGGATACGTCACCCGCAAATAACATGTAGATATGTACAAAAGTGGTAGCTCATGAACATATAGTTATTGGGTATATTTAATTATACGTATATATAATAACCAAACGTATATATAAGATAAATACATAGCACGATATACATATATACTAAACACGTAATTAGATAATAATACCTATAGATCAATATATATACACGCGTATGTAATTGTAATAAGCCTATAGCGCATGCTGCTCTCATGCCAATACATCAAAAGTTCAATATTCCATTCTATCCACCTTTGCATATATATATATATATATACACACACATAATCTATCCTTTCCTCCTTACCCGATAAATATCCGAAGGTTACGGTCTGCGCTTCATATATGCGGCAGAAAAAAAAGTCGCGGCCTATATATATATACGCGAGGCTTAATTACCGCAAGGAGAGCAAAAACGATCTTCGAGACACAATGGGTTGATAGCGCGCACGCGCATGCGATTTATTAATAACGCAAAAGAAGGGGGTTGCCGGTTGTTGTTGGCAGGCGGCGGTCGTCGCGATGGTTTATCGAGGGTATTGAAGAGGTTCAGATGGAGGCAAATCATGCGGTAATGAGGATTAAACGATGGTATAGTAAGTTGGTTATATCGTATAGTGGTGTATATAGTTTTTTGTAGTTTGGTCATGGCTCGTTTGGAGGTAAATTTAGATGATGCGTGGTAGTTTAGTTCTTGTATATATACTATATACCGCGTATCTTCGCGTAAACTAACGGTGTATAATTATGGATTATCCGCGATATCTCGTCATTTCGATGTACCACGAATTAGGAAAACTCACATACAATCAACCATCATACAAAGCACATATTCTACCATCGCAATTCCCACCAAAACGCAATTATAACTTACCAAAAACGTCGCACTGCAATGCACCTCAGTGCACCTCTTCTCGCGCAATGCGCATATACAGATGCGCACGCAGTGAGCTGCGGGCTACGTACATATACATATATATATACACACAGTTGTCGAGATGGATGACCATAGCCTCTCCTTTCTCTCTCTCTCTCTCTCTCTCTCTCTACTGCTGCGGGATTAACGAGGATTAATTTCGGCCTCCCGATATGCGCACGCTCGAGGACTTGGTTATTAGTTATATACGCGGAGGACGCGCGTACACTTGGAATGAAGGCATTAATGCGTAATAGATCGCACGATTTGTCTTTGTTTGTTGGGGAGGATGCTATAGAGAGGGAGAGAGAGAGTTGAGAAGAGTAAATATGGGTCAGGTGATTAGAATGTGTATGTGTGTGTACAGTGCGGGATGATTAATGGGAATCGGTAGCGATTGGGGCGAACGGTTTTGATTAGGTGTGACGAATTCGGTGAATTAAGGTAGTGTGCGATGTTATATGATTACGAGTTATACTATAATGTGCGAGTGTGTTTGTGAAGTAAAGAAACTCGGGATGCTGAGGTGTTTGTTATTATTGTTAATGGTTCTGCTTCCTATTATAAAAAGTTACGTGCAAGTTACTCAATGTGTAATCATTAAAACTACGGTTATTTTTGTATATAAGACAATAGAAACCTTCGCCCATCGTTTCTTTTTCTTTACGATTGACAGTGTCACCTTTTCCAAGCACCAAAGCTATTCCCAAATATTTCATCATTAACGGCCATCCACGAAGAACACCGGTAAATCATTGTAATTACACATACCCACGAATACATTCAACCACAAAGCACTGATCTCTCTTCAGTATACCTCTCACCGCACAACCTTAACTTCAACAAATATTCCAATCGTCCTTAAACGCGTACCACCACCTCACCCGTTTGCCCCAGACACAGCAAATAACAAAAAAAAAAACTCCCTCGCTGACATTATTCACGTTAATTTCGCAAGATAAACTACCTCTCCACCTCTTGCAATCGAGCATCTCTCTCTCTCTCTCTCACTGCGAAATTCTCTCCCTATATACTCGTGTACGCGCGCATGCGCATTCCAGCGGCGTGTACGCAATTAGTATCGCGTGCCGCATCGCTTGGACTGTACGAAAGAGAGAGAGAGATGCGCGTGCGGCGGCCTTGACAAGGGCGAAAAAGGAACCGTGTGTGTGCACACGCGCGCGTTTAAATACACGTTAAAAGAGATAAGACTGAGTGTATGTATATATACGTGTGCGTGCGCAACGAAGCAGCGGTGTTATGGTTAACGAGTATCGGCTGTCGTTGTAGAGAAAGAGAGAGAGAGAGAGATTCGTTGGCGATTCGCGTATACACACATACGCGCGCGGTTTCTTTGGTCGCCGCAACGTGCGAGGGTATATATATATATATATACGTATATAAGAGTGAGCTTTGAATAGCGCCCAGCGCTTTATTCGCGCCGACGAGGAACGAGGTGGGGTTGTGCGGGTGCAAGGTCGATTAAGGATCTCGTTGAGATGTGCGTTTTTATGTAGGGATCGTAAGGTTTACGTAAAAATATGGGGGAGGGAAGCGGTTTGAATGGTTTGGTTTCTGGAAGAGTCAATTTTTAAGGTTTTATATTGCGATATCAGTTATATTTTATTTATAATCAAACATAAATTTTATCCAATATAGATCATTAAACTACCATGAGATTTTTCGAATATATACTCAACACACGTCGACTTCTTCTATTTTCAAACACTCGGAAAACATGATCCCACTGCACACGAGTCAAGTAGCTTTTCTAACCATTCACCCTAGCTTTTCAGTCTCCAACAGCATCTATCTTTCTGTTATCCGACAATCCCAAAAACCTCACCCTACTCCCATCACCTCATCCCTTCCCATTCATCTCTATCAATTACCCACACACGGTTCCAGCATAAAAATCATCATAAACAAGCCGAGTTCGAGATCAAATACCAACATCTCTCTCTTTCTCCTTCTCGCGTCCGGCTTTCTTACCATGTGTGTGTGTGTGTGTTGCTTCGGCTGTCCGCGAGTATACCTTTTACAGTCGGCGTCGGCAGCAACTATACGAAGGGGGAGAAACGATAGCGACGTCTCGTTAGCACCGTGCCTGTAGGTCTGTCGGCGAGGTGTCTTCGCGCGCGCTCTCCTTTTATCCGTATAGCGTCGAACCGCCTGCTGTGTTCCTTCCTTCTCTTTTCTTCGCGTGTATATATATATATACAGTTCGCACGTGGATGGTAGTATTTTTCTTTCTTTCTTTTTACTTTGGATTCGATAAAGAAAGAGGAGGGATTTGTTTGTATTGTTCTTGTTGGTATGTAGGATAAGGGGGAGGTTGTCGGTGTGTCTCGTTGTACAAGGCGATGCGGGGGAAATGGTTTGTAGCTTTGGTGTAAGTATATAGAGTGGCGGGTATGCTTTGAGTTGTAGTAATAGTGATAGAATTGTGGTTTTTAATGTGGAAATTTAGGTCGGACCAGGTTCTATATGATTATTAGAAAGGAAGTTTTTAAATTATAAATATATTCAGTGATTAATGATACGAGAAGTGTAGATTTGGAGATACAGAAATATATGAAAAATACGTGTACTTAACACGCTTTAAGAATATAAAATATTCATTTGGGATAATAATAAAGTCCGAGAGATCTGACATTATTTTCATTTATAACACCGATAGCCATCTTTGAAAGAATATAACGCGCGAAAAAATCGTCACGTACTTACAAAAACGATTTATTAGCGTATAATAAACTCTTAATCTCCGCTCATTATTCGACTCGGAGCGCATATAACAGCACCATCGATTAATCCATCTTCAATTCCCCTGCAATTTGCTCTCTCTCTCTCTCTCTCTCTTACATTCGCGACCCACAACACCGAGAAAACACCGTCACACTTCGACTTCGCACGTACGGCCTTCTTACCTCCGACAACCAACGACTACGACGACGACGACGACTCTTCGAGAAAGATAAAGAAAAAAAAAACAACTACCAAACAAGCTTTGCGTGCAGCTATTTCAACCGTCGTTGCGACGATCCTATATACAATATAATAATATTCCCCCTCACGCGCATTAAACGCGCCGTAAAAATGCCCGTCTAAAGAGAATTATAGAAAGCTGAATAAAGTCACGGAGCGTAAAGGCGACGAGGATGACAATGCGAGAGAGAGAGAGGAGAAAACACGAGGACCGTAAAGTCCTCTCGGAACGGCCAATTTCACGGGCCATTCCGCATAACTCGAAGTCGTGCATAATGCTTGTGTCCGTGTATGTATGTGTGTGTGTGTGTGTATGTGTGTGTGTATGTATGTGCGAGCCCTAATGCGCGCGCGTGAGGAGAGGCTGGGTGTGCCTCTTGCGATCGAGAGGTACGAAGGAATGCGAATCGGGATACAGTCAAAAGGTATTGAGAGAGAGAGAGAGAGAGAGAGAGAGAGAGAGAGAGACGGTGAAGTATCATGGTGTGTGTACATAAAGCTGATCGATAGTGTTAATTAATTTTTTCGATGTGCTCGTTGTTGGGGACGCGGTCTGAAGCTTTCTGTGAGATGGGAAATGTAATCGAAATAATTTAGCGATTGTATTGTAGAATTATTAATAGATCGAATTATTTTGCAATTGGTTGGTCTAGTAAATTATATGCATCGGTAATAGTATTAGTTTGTGAAATGATAAAGTACGTTATAGTTATTCGTGATTGCACAAAGTTGATAATACTACAAATATTATAACCTTGAAAGAATTTTACTTTCAACTAGGAGGCACATTGTAGTAGTAAAAATTTATAGGTGTTGCTAAAAATATTATAAAAATATGTTTTGAGGTCTCAGAAATCAAAATACACTGCTTTTGAAAAATGTCTAAAATTTCTGTATCAATTTATTCATATATCTAAGCTCAAAATAAAACGATTTTGATAATGAAAATCTCATTCTCTTTCTTTTTTTTTTATCTTAAACGGGGAAAGACAAAAATTCTTCATACGTCGACCACCAATATTACTTAATTTACCAAAATTTTTCTGGAAGATCTTTATATTATCAACAACATTCTTTTTTTAATATTTAAATTAAATTTACATATATCCTTCTAACCTTTTTTTTCTAAAACAATTTATCTGTATAAGAAAAATTATCAATACAAATACAACACTGATTTATTCTACACGCCTTCTTTGTTTACAGTATAAAAACCAAATTCCAGACCTCTCACACATCCATTTTTCTTGGATTTCTCTAATCTTCCTACACTTTTCGATCAACCCCTCCAAAACCCACCATCTCTACCCATCCCAAGCATTTACTTCCTAGATCCTCTCCAACCCGTACACCGCAACTCTATACGTTTCTCTCCCAGTAGCCTGTACACACGACGTACCTACACTTTTCTCTCTCTCTCTCTCTCTCTACCATACAATCGCAATGACCGCTGCTAGCGTCGCGTCCCCTTCTGGTTGCAGGGCATATACACACAGATACATACACACAGACACACACACACACACACACCATTGTAAAGGAGACTCTGATGCCTGCTGCTTTGCGCACTGGCGATCGCAAGCGAGCGGCGACTTTTACAAAGTGGCAGCGAGCGCAACAAATGCCCGGCGCGCATACATTAGCCGCATTAATACCCGCTTGGATTTATTAATGCCCATATTATATTCGCGAGCGAGCGAGTGGCGCGCTGCGCTGCGCACACGCATGTCCGTTTCGTTTAAGTACACCGCGAGAGAAGGAGGTAAAGGAGGAGGATAAAGATTAAAAGGGAGCTGGAAAAACAGAGAGAGAGAGAGAGGAAGGTATGCGAGGTATGGTGCGTTTCATTGGTGTGTGCAAAAGTGGTCGAATGGGGGTTGGGTATGATTCTTTGATTGATTTGCAAGAGGGTGACAGGGAAGGGATTATTAAATGGATAATTGTGATAGGTTCGATTATTACTATATATTTAACTAATCACATTTTCTATTGATAGTGCATGAATAAAAATTATTGTATGAATATGCATCAAATTTCATTTGCTATTTTATCGTCACAAATTACATTTACCATTCTTGAGAAACTTCATTGCTTAAACCATATAGGGCAGGTATCGATATACTTCACGACAAACTATTAGTTTTTCAATTTGTTCTATGTACATAATTTTAAACGATGCCAATGTTAAATTCACAAACTGTGACATTTGACTTTGCCGGCCTTTACATTACATACATTCATTTGGAAATAATAGAAGAAAAAGGGGTAACGATAGATTTTACAATAAAGTGCATGTGTATACCTCAGTCAGGCTCGATTTATATACGTGTCTCAATGTCGCAACAGCAGCAACGCAATTAATACATATGATAATTAGGCGGAGGGAGAGAGAGAGAGAGAGAGAGAGAGAGAGACTGTCGCTAGCGGACGTGTACATATGCCGACGAGCGAAGAAACGGACGTCGAGAGATTGAATCGAACGACTGAGAAATCGAGCTATGATATACATTCGGCGTTGTCTATTGTTCGCCGTGTCTTTCTCTCTCTCTCTCTCCGTCTCATTCTGTCTCTATACCGTGAACGCGCGCGTAAATTATTTTTATGCGGGTTGAAAAGCGAGTGCATGCTACTGGCGTACAAGTATACGTTTAATTCCACGTGGTATAGTGAATGTTTTCTTTTTTAAAGATCTTTCTTTTAATTTTTATTTTCAGCAAAACGAATTTGTATCTGTTAATTTGTTTTACTTTTCACTGAGCGTATATATGAATACTCAATTATACTTGTTTCCGCAAATGCTCTAGTTAAAAATATAGAAGGCAGCTTTTCTTTTTTAGATCTGTTAAAAAATTCAAATTAAGCATAACGCTCTTTTCCTCTCTCTCTCTCTCTCTCTTATATAATTTATTCATGAAAGAGTCTTCCAATAAAACAATGCTTACAAAACTGAATTAAAAAGCATTATTCCATGTCACTCTCGACTTATTACAGCATAGCCCGTATACAATATTTATAATACAATGTATACTTTATACACTGTACGTACATATATACACTTTTCCTGGGAGTGTCCACTTAGAGTCTGATCTATATAACCACCAGACGTCAATCTTACTTAATGCTCGCGTCATTGAGACATTTCTTTTCTCGCGAACTACATAGATGTAGTTACCACATGCGATCTATCGTAATTGAGATTTTTTTTTTCTTAAGCTACAGCTATATATACATCTATTTGTTCGATTACGACACGCGATTGTTATATACTAATTTGAATTACTTTTTTTTTTCAAGCCATATAGTATGTCTTATCAATTTATTTATAGCAGCCACTGTTACGAAACTATTCTATTCTTGAATAATGATAAACTTTAGCTCGGATGCGTTCGTTATTTGCCTTTTAAAATATACACCGAATAAACTCTTACACATCTCATCAAAGTATAATTACTCGTCTACCATCACAATTTAAATACTCATTTTCACGTATTTCTGCAACGTATTTTTCACTTCTCAATCCCTCATTCACCATAAACCACACACACACACTCTAATCCCACCTCGTTGATCAAATTACAGAACCATAAACCTCATCAACCGTATATATAACAATTCATGTACACCTACTAAAAATTACACCTCTGCACTCACGACCGCCTCTCTCTAATAAACCATACCGCGCGACTCCTTCAACTTAAAAAAAAAAACAGGGCACACCCATGCGCAATTATTACAACCTCGCCTGCGGAAAATCGCTCAATTTACTTCCATACGACGGGCGGCGGTGTGTGTGTGTGCCTTTAAATTTCCCCCTTTTGCCTACGTTTTTTTTTCGCGGTATACAGAGCAGTATATAAGTATATAACAGGAGCTCACGCGCGGCCTTGATCCCGATACCAAAGATCACGGCTAAGAGGGTGTTGCGCGAGCAGTATATACTCGAGGGTAAAAGTCAAGTTATGTATATATGTATGTGGTTTTAATAGACGCGGGTGTGTCGGAACTTTCTCTTTTGAATGGGATCTTGGGAGGTGTGTAGTAGTTATTATATATATGTGTGTGCGTTGCGCGTTTGCTTTCTTGAAGGAGAAAGTGTTTTTAACGGTAGGGGGAATTGTCAAAACTGAGTTATTGGGAGAGATGGTTCAAGGTAACGCGTTTAGCTTGGTTAATGATTGATAATAAAATTTTCTTCGTTTTAACAATGGAGTAGGTAGTATGGAATTTCGGTATTTTTTAGGCTCATTGTAATGATATATGTAGTTTTTACGAATAGAACTACTTCGAGTACGTATATAATACAGTAATTTACATTCTCTCTCATGTATATATAGTCTGGGAAACCGAATAGCACAACCAGCAGTTGTATTTAATTCCTGTTTACAAAATCAGTATAAATTCGTGGCATTTTGCACGCTGATGTGGTGGTTATCATTGGTTTATCGACAATTGAAATATACTCCCTGAGGCAGTACAGTATATAATAACGTATACAACTTGTTCTGAAAATGTATGTCTTGCACAACATATTCTTATAGAACTCGAAATTCTGAACAAAAAGTTCCTTTACCGTTTTTCGATATAACAAGTAGTTTTTTGAGCATCAATGCCTCAAAATTGTTTATTTTCAATAGAAATTGTATATCTATATTCATAAGGTTATATATATACATATATCTATATTCATAAGGTCATATATATACATATACAATTTCTATTGAAAATAAACAATTTTGAGGCATTGATGCTCAAAAAACTACTTGTCATATCGAATCGAAAAACGGTATAAAAACTTTTGGTTCAGAATTTCGAGTTCTATAAGAGTATGTTGTGCGAGACATACATTTTCAGAACAGGTTGTATAGTAGTCAAATAATTCATCAAATAAAAATATCAAAAATTAAATTAAATATCAATTCAATGTTTACATATTCATATGATTGATACGTGTAGATATGTATTTGCATTAAAATTATATATTTTTCTCAAACTAATGCAAATAAATAACTAAACGATTAAAACATTTACTTCATAATTGAGTCTGACCATGCCTGGCTATATCTACTTATGCCACCAATACAACTCAACACCTGACACACCAACATATCGAAAAAAAAAAAATAAAACCCTTTCGAACATTCAAACACAATTCAAAATATTTCCATTGAATTTCCATCAAACCGAAAGCTCCATTCGAAATCATTACAATTTCCAATTTCCCAAACTTCATCCTTCCGCGCTCTCCGAACTTCCAATCCTATTAACCTGGCATTCTTTTTTTTTCCAAAATCATCGACCGGCGCACGAACGAACCTTCAACCCCATCGGCCCTCGATATAATAGAATCCGTTGAAATAATAGCGCGGAAAATGGATTCAAATTGAATTTATACACTACTGCCGCCCTCACAAAAGCGCTGCACAGAACGAGAAAGAGAAAGCGCTCTCTCACTCACGCGCGCATGGCTCAATTTGCGAAAAGTTACGAACTCGCGCTCATAACTTCGCGCTTGCGCAGTCTCTCACTCTCCCTCTCTCTCTCTTTCTCTATCTCTGACACGAGACGCACCGCGGAACAATGACGACGACGACGACGTTGGCGGCAATGGTGCTGAGCTGCGAAGACGTTATTACGATTTCAGAAGGAGGAGGGGGGGGGGAGACAGAGAAGGAGAGAAAGGAGGGGAGCTTTGTTCTCCAAATTACGCGCCTGATTTTCAGGAAATTACGTTTCTTAGTTTCCAGTCGGTGGGTGGTGCACTATAGCACAGAGTCAAACGATCGCCCCCGGCAATGACGCGCCCGTGGAGGAACTGACTGATATATAGAGAAGACCGATTTCTATATATATTGAGCCGACGAGGTGAGGGAGTGTATTGGGGAGGAAGACTTCGCGATTGGAAGTCGTTATTAGTTCGGTGCGGAATGGAGTTTTTGTTCGAAGGGCTTTATTTTTAGTGAGGATCGATGGTGCTAATTAGCAGGCGGGTAACGTCGAGGGATGACGGCTACCTCATTGTTAATTAAATCTTGGTGCATTGTGAATTGTAAAAGACATTGTTTAACCAAGTAAAAAATAATAAATATTGCCATTTTCGTTTTTTATATACAACTATGTACATAATTTAATTTAATAAATTAATTAAGTAAATGTTTTATTTATTTATTTATTTATTCAAACAGAAGTATTGAAAAAAACATTTTGGTAAAAAAGCTTCCGTTAGATTGACACATTAACTATAAAATATCGTTAACTCTCTACCAGACAATATTTTAATGATAAATATATCAATTTAGATAAAACAACTATAAATTATAAAAGTAAACGCAATATTGTTAAGCAAGCCATGTTTTATGGTTTTAGCATTATACATCACAATGTCGCATACATGCGACAAATTCTTAAATTATATTTTGTGTGCATCTTTACCATAGTTTTCTCTCTATATGCAGCACTATAAACAACTATGCTAAACTACAACATAATACTATGTTTCATAGTAAGAGAAACTGCTTATATATTGGAATAGTTCTGAAAATACATTACTAAACAGAAACGTTATTTATTGTAAAATATAACTTTTTTTTTTAATTCAGTTAATTTTGAATATATTTTCTACTACTCATTGCACTTCTTTTAAAAGCTGTATACAATTCAAAGCCTCTGATTTCCATAAGTTTACTATCTTATCCAGCTCTCTCCGACTTATACAAACATGATTACTACACCTTTTTCCCAATGCACCATTACCCCGTCCACCATAAAACACATTTACAAAATACGAACAAGCTGCATAGTTAAGCATTCCACCCACCCTCTCGCCATTAACTCCTCCCTTACCTCCTATAATCCATTCCACTCCCACTAAAATCAACAACCCTCATCCCATACACCCTCTGGCTCCTCCATAATTCGTCATCATTCACTCCCATTATGAACCAGCCTCGGCGCGTCGTCTCAATAATTCCCCTACCACCTCTATACCCTTCCTCCTCAAATATTTAATAAACTGCCGTACCATCGCTTCCTTACCCGATACACACTACTAAACCTCCTCGACGATACCCTCCCCCCCCCTTCCTATAATTTTTGAATACCCGTGGAAATTGCCCTTGACGCTGCGCGCGCGCAATATCGCTTCGTCTCGCGGTTAATGCAACGATAACCCGATTGCGATCGATGATCGATAGTTCGCGCGAACGAACGTTGGCTCGTATACATATATATATATATATATATACACACATACAGCGCACAGCGTCGGAGCTTGTTAGAGCAAAGGTCGAGTGGGATATCGATGTACACGTTGGGTAGGTAGGTAGGTACTCGTTATGAGTAACGAATATCTACGGTCGCGACGCGGCTGGGAACGAAGAGCAAGCGAGCGAACGAGCAAGAGAGAGGGAGAGAGTTTGATCTAAGACGGTGTCGTGCTCTTGTTTAGCCCTGAGTGAAGAGAGAGAGAGAGAGGTCGTGCCGACGCCAGGGTGGTCCACGAGACGAGCGATGGCAGCCGGCTGCTGCTGCTGCTGTGGCTGGAAGTCAAATTATATTTGATGGAAATACGATGGTATATATAAGCGTGCTAGCATAGGGTGGAAGTTCGTGGGATAGGGGGAAGGACGATGTAGTTCTTTTTGCAATGCTGCAGCGAATTTCCAATAAATTGTGTTAGATGTGGGTGGAGCTTCGAGCTACGTCAATTAAAATATAGCAGGGTTTCCTATAGTATTCAGGAAGTTGGGTTTGTCAACGTCTGTGATTTTGTATAAATGAAGCCTATGATGGCATTCTTTATCCTAAATAAATTCAAATAAAATTGTACAATTTTTGAATTCGCGGATATTATGGATCTGCCATATCAATTCAGAGTTTTATACGTATACAGTTATAGATGTTTATCTTAATTAAGTTAATCAGGACATCGGCATTGTTTGTCAAATACAGCTCGAAAATGCTATCGCTGATTACGACTAAATATAGAATTAGATCAGTTAATTGGACCAGATTTATGACACATTCACAAGATCCCTCGTCATGCTCAGTCGATTAAACAAACAATTATCCTACATACTATATATCCAAACGAAAAAATTTTACTATACAACACAATTAATTAAGTTGAATAAACGCCACTTCGTCAATTTATCTCATTACCCGAGATCAGTCAACCACACTATGGCAAACGTATCTAATCCAATCATTCATCCTCCGCAAACATATTGATTACCATATAGCGACATAACCTACTCTCTCATCCTCACGCGTATATGCATCGTCAAACATTGCATAAGTAAAGCGCACAGCGCACTCCTCCGCCTCCCTCTCCTCCTCTATCTCCTTCGCTAATTAATCATTATCGAAATCATCACCGCCACCGCCACCACTTGCTGTGCAAAGCTCGTAGCTATTTCTCTCTCTCTCTCTCTACCGCGATCCATAATCCAAAATCCGCGAAGCGATGCCTCATCCCAGCTAAGTGGCGACGCATTAGACCCGCCTATATCCTCTCCTATCCGTCATCATATATATATACATATACAACCTACCGTAGCTTATCATAACGACGGGGATCGACCTAACGCAGCGAAAGAAACTGTTTCACGTATATAAGTATAAGAAAGAAGACATAAGCATATGCGAACCAGTGATCTTATGGGCATGTGAGATATATATAATGAATGGGAAGGTGTATAGGTCTACATGTGTGTATATAATACAAGGAACCGAGGATTATATGCACCCGACGTGGATAATACCGCCGGGGCCAACGCCGTCGACGTGCCTGATGCTTCTGTTAGCTCGCCCTATAGCGCGCTTTCGCTTACCCTCTCTCGCTCTGTGGGTCTGTGTGTATAGAGAGAGAGAGAGAGAGAGAGGTGGGGGGTGAAGGTTCGTCGGATATTCGCGCTCAAAGGTATAGGTTGGTAGTTGGGTCTTGAAGGGGGGTACAGGTAAGTCTATATCGTCTCGGGAGATAACAGTCGATTGTGATTGTGCGCGGTGTAAGGGTATGTATAGGTTGGTGTATATATATATATGCGTGTGTGTCTCTAGCGTAGCTTTTTGATATTGTGGTGGGAGAACAGTTTGTTTGATAGTTTGGCGTATAAGTAAAATATAGTATATTGAAGAGTTGTAATACTTGAAGAAGAAAAAGAATGGAAAAATAGTTTAGTTTGTAAGTTATATAATGGGGAAAACATTGTCCCAGATTTTGCTAGAATACTGCGAAAATATTGCAATTCAAATGTTTTCGTATAAATTAATAGAAATGCGTGGGGCGGTTGGAGCAGCGTAAGCAAATGTAGACCAAACAGTTAGACGCTGTTATAATTAGCGTGGGTGAAGGATGTACGAAAATTTTCCGACTCACGTATAATTTAACGTTGGCTTACACCTACAGTTTCGGTATTATGTGCACTAGAAATGCTCGCCTTGATCAAATCATGCTGTCACTGCAGAAAGTCACTCTAATTAGTGAAATATATCTTTTTACCAGAAGTAAGTTAGCTTCGCCTAAACCGTTACTTTTATATACTTTATATTTAAATGTTATTATTATTAAATTAACATAATTAGTATTTAATTTGTAAAAATGTTTAACTTTATAAAAAATAAAAATCAACAGTACAAATTTAATATAGTAACAAATCACAATTAATGATAAATATCATTTTACACTCTTATTTGAAAATACAAATTTAACCACCGTAAATTTCACAATATATCTTAGCGCTAAAGAATAAAGTGCAATTAGTTCAAACTTTGCTCTCTGAAAATATATCTCCAACAATTTCAAAATACCAACGCAATCGTTCCATTAATTTCTAGAATTCGAAAATTACTCCGGCGAAATTCCTAAAATTATCTTCGAGCCAACAGCAGCAGTAGCAGTAGCAGCAGCAGCAGCAGCGCGTCGAAACGCAACCGTAATAACATTACAAGCCCTCAGCGCTGGCTGCATCTTCCCCATGCACATACACATACTCATACAACCAACCAGTCCTGCATTTGAATTCTCAAAATTATGAAGCAAATTGTCATTTCGACTAATGTCGAGACCGCTCACCATATCCGAGACTCTCTCTCTCTCTCTCTCTCTTTCTCTCCTCTCTGCCTCTCATTGTTTCTCTCTCCTTCGGCGAAGACAAAAGGCGAACCAAGTACTTACGCGCGCACGCTGGAGTACAGGAGCTTATCTGGATTGTGGTGTGGCGCAGAAGAGAGAGAGAGAGAGAGAGAGAGAGAGGGAAAGAGGCGTTGTAGCAGATGGAAAATCGGATGCCGATAACAATCTGCGCGCGAAAATTTCAATAAGTTGGCGGAGGTGTTAGGTAGCAAGCCGCGAAGCAGTTGTTTCCTCGTTCTAATCAGTAGGAATGTGATTTCTATTGGATGTGTGCGCTTGGTTTAGTGGTTGAGAGCAAACGTTTTATCTGTTGGAAATGAATGGCTTGGAAGAATAATGAAAGTAATATAAATTTGATATGTTGTTTACCGAATGAGAGAAAAATTTTATAAAAGTGGAAAAATCAAGTTCACACGGAAATCAAACGTTCAAGTAGAATTTTACCGAGAGTACTTTTTATAAAGTAACTTTTAGTAAAAACTTTTACCAACTATCTTTTATGTCTAAAAAAGACTTAAATGACAACAAAGTCATTTCTTTTCGAAACAACATATACATAAATAATTACATATTAATTCTAGCCGCAAGCATTGCGGTCAACATTTTTATGGCACCAGAATTTGAGTCAGAATTCTTCACGGTGAATTCTCTACTTATCTGCAACAATGATACAGCTAATTCGAAATTCGTCACGCAATCGCCAGGGTCCAGAGAACGAGGCGCAATGACACGGCAACACAAGTGCCGTTCGTGTACTTCTCATCTCTTGAGATTTGCATTTTTTTTCCTGCACTTTTTTTCTCATTCAGCCGGTCGGAGTTTCGCATCTGACGTGTGAGAAACGCGAAAATAACATAACGTCATCGTTGCGTGTCTCACGAGCAACAGGGGGTAGCGCCAATGCTTTTTTCTAATTACCCCTGATCGATGCTTCCAGAACTTAAAAAAGAAAATTGTTTTTGATTTTGATGATGATAAATCGTAAGTAAACTGTATACTTTGTTACCAGAATCAAAATTATTCTACTTCAATAACGCGATCGTGATTACGTTTAACGTTATTGATAGTTTCAGACTCGTAAAGCAAAAAAGCGTCACTCTATGATTTGTTGAAGATTAATGGTTTGATAATTAAAAGGATGAATCGAAGTGTACGTATGTAGAATAGTATCGATGTAACGTATCATACTTCAAATAGGAAACTATTTACTCAACTTTTATCATTTGCATAATAAGTGCGTACGATACATTGTACTATACAAATGTATGCAGCTTCAATAGCGATGCACCAACATAGCAATGTAGATTGCTAAATTTATGTATGCTGGTTACACTGTTATTATTGATTTAAAGATGATTCGAAAAATGTTCTATTATTCATAGATAAATAAGTAACTTTAGAGTTAAAATAATAGGCATTATATAAAAAACCGTGAGTATACCATTAAAAGCTTTGTTTATACATCAAAACAAGCAATTAAAGAAAATTAATAATTATTTATGTACTAATAGTATTTGTTTTTTTATTTGTTTATTAAACTTTTCTCAAACCAATCAAAGATTGAGAAGATAGTTATAGCATTTGTGAGCAAATAAAAGAAAGGTAAAAGCATCACCACAAACGTTTTTTGTTTTTTTCAAGCATAAAATAATTTGTAGCATATATTTTTTTTGTGGCATTCTTGCATGTCGAATGTCAAAAGATACAGATTTCTTATATAAAAAGACAAATAGTATTCTTTGCAAATTTAAAATAATTCAAGCTATCATGTTGCCAGCACACTGAGTTAAAAATATACTAATTTTTTTAGTAACTTATTGTTAGTAACGTAGAGTGCACGAAAAAAACGTATTATTATTGCGGTATCCATCAAACTTTTCCCAGACGTAATTTTTGTAATATGTCCATGCAAATTATTCAATTTTCATCAAAATCTATTTTTCAAATATATGTGGTTTATGTTTTTTTATACTTACATTTGATATTTTTTTTTACGAAAAGCGTGACATATCAAATTTAAAACGCAAAAAATAATACATAATATAGCCTAATACAAGTGTTAAACTCGTATTCTATTCGAAAAAAAAAATCAATTTAATAAAAAGAAATCTATTGCTACATACATGTTGTAAAACAACAACTCTCACTATTCAAAGGATTTCCACAACTTATCCCATTTCCACATATTCACCGAGCGCCATATACTTCGCGTATCCCAATCTCTCGTAAAATAAACCCAACCAAACAACTGACCCTACAATTTTTCAAGCGGCCAATTCCCATCAAACCACACGTATCACCCGATAAACCGCCACAGCCCATCCACAACCATTCCCAATCGCCTCCCATATATACTCCCACGCGGAAAAAAACGCTCGCGAGCACGCGAATCGCCAACATCGTCCCCGCGTCGACCGATATAGATGGCGCATCCTAACCGAACATCCAGTGTATTTTTCTCTCTTCACTTTCAGAAACAAAGAGCGGTATACCACATATATATATATATATATATATATACACACGAACCCCGCGATAAACGAAAGCCGCTCATTTAGCGAGCACACGACGCGCGTGTGTGGTGCACATACAGGAAACCCTTACACGCGAGACGCGTTATTTGTCCGCGGGAAGCAGGAAATTAATTACGATCGATCGGCTGCTGCCGCCGCCGCCGCCGGCGTGTATTGGTGTATATATCGCCTGGCTACCCGCCACGCTGTATCCGATTATCTGCCATCTGAGACGTCCACAAGGGCATGAGCATACAACCGTGTATGTGTATGTGAGAGGGGCTTACGGGCCGACGCGTGCGCAAGGTATATATATGCGTGTTATATAGTGTATATATATATATGGTACTGAGCGTGAGGTGAATTATTCGGGCGTTTTACACGCGGCGAATGAGGAGTGACAGAGGGAGAGAGATGGGAGGTCGGGGTTTATTAGCTACTAGTCGAGAGGATGTGTCTGATTGTCGCGGGGAAATAGTATTGTGGGTGGAAATGTGCTGAATACTGCGTAAAAATTAAGCGACAAACGATAGGAAAAACTTGTCATTGTTATATATCAGTTTTACAAGAAAATTATAATCTCAAATTGATTGTACATTTTTTTTAAAGATAAAACGATTAAACTGTAGGATATTTCCGTTTTTAATCTTAACGGATAATTCTTCGACCTCCCTGGCCCCCATTCGTTCCTTCATCAATACCATCCCAAAACTGCGCCGAATCACACATGCAATATCGGCGAATCCGATCAAATCGTTATCCAAATTTCGTTACCCGTATCCACGATTCCCAAACGCTGCCATCCGAACCATCAAAACGAAAGCCGCGCGCCATCACATCCACTCGAGCCCCGTACGTACCACAGCTCTCGGCCATCCTCAAACCGAACAGCCATACCCCCTCGATGATATATATACATACACAACGAAACCCCGTTACCGGAAATTCGTGCAAAACCAAAACCTCCCCTTCACTCGGAATATCCCTACATCCCTTCGTACACCAACGACGTCATCATCCACGTATATATATATATATAGCTATACTGCCAATCGATGCTCTCGCGTTGCACAATAACCGTCCGCACGCTCGCGATCTAATTACGCTAGGGCGTATTACGTAACGTTAATAACCGAACGTTCGCTTGCTCGCGAGCGAGCGAGCTGCGGTGTCATCGAGATACAGTCGTAACTTTCATGGCAGCTGTGAACAGCTGCCACCGTGCGACAAGAGAGAGAGAGAGAGTATTGTACAGAGACGTAGTTGCGAGGGAATGACACGCGCGCGTATATATATATATATATGGGAAAACGCGTTGTCGTGGGATATACCACGCGATGCGCGCGCGGCCTCAACGAGTGAGATCTCATGCGGATATGTGCGGTATACGTACATATGTATACTGGATTAATCGCGATGATCGCTTTTCGCGAAGTGACGGCACGCGTCGTACGTGAGATATGGCCTTTGTTCCAATCTGATATGTGCGCTGCAGGGTACAGATCGATTGGATACGTTGAGATTCTTTTGGCGAAGGGTCAAGTCGCGTGAATGGAAAAACAATTTAGTTGTAATTATATATGATAATATAGGAAGAGTAAGTTTTTAAAGCTGAATTATTATAATTGAGAATAGGGGTTTTATATATACGCATCAAGTGCAGCGTAAAAATAGGATTGGACAACAAACATTTTTTTAATATAAAAACTAAAAATCTATATATATATATATATATTGTCTATATACACTTCTTATAATGAAAAATAATGACAAACATTTTTATTAAAAAACACTTTTATATTCACGCACCAAATTCATATTTTTCAACCCCTAACCAACGCACCACACGAACACTTCACCCATTCAACCAAAAAAAAAAACGACCCATCGTCTCGAACACTCGAATCTCCCTCGCACCAGACGCGCGCGTTCGCCCAGACGCGATTGTCCGCCTCTGCATAAAAGGCAAGCGCTCACTCTCTATAACACTCCGCGCATTCACACACATACACACTCCTACACCTGTGTACACTCGGGTATTCGACCGCTCGCGTTGAATTAGCGCGATAAGGTACACCCCCGCGTTCTCGCGTACCGATATATAGACACTCTCTCTCTCTGCATGAATATGCGCATATCGTAATCGCGCGATGTCCGGGTTTATATATACACCGGTATGGGCGATCTCTATATGTGAAATTTCCAGCGGTGATTCGGAATACCCTTTTTATACGATTTCTTAGCGAATGGACGAGTAAAGATTGAGGAATGCGCTTTTGACGCTGAAATTCCAGAGATTGTTGGACCAAGTATGTTGTAATTTGCGATGATTACATTGGGATGTTACAGTGGGCGCGCAGTGGCCTGTGTAATTGAACGTGGCAACCGTGCGCGGTTTACAAGCGCGAAAGAAGAACATTTTGTTGGGTCTTAAATTTCAAAGAGCGCGCAGGCTAAGTTGTTTATGTTGATTAGGATTTGTTGATTGCGGTGTACGATGTTATACGGGACCAACATAAAAAAAAGGATTAGGTTGGCGCTCGCAAAGGAGAAGTTTAGTTTTGTAAGAAAAATTTATAGGTGGCATGAGGTATAATGTGGCTCGTTATATTATACGTACCATATTTGTAGAAGAACAGCTCTAAAAAAAAGATTGTGATTATTCCGAACGTCTATAAATTTTAGTAGACACGATGTGCGTTCAATTTCAAAAACTGGAATCATTTAAAGTCATTTCCTTTTTCGCTTGGAACATAGGCATAGTATGGCTAACAGCCAAGTATCGTGTTCATACAACTATGATAAATAATCGAGCAACAAGCCTGTTACTTTAACGATATCGGATAATTCCTAATTTCCTCTCCTCGACAAAGTGGTAATACGAGAAAAAGTTCCTCGAATATATATATATATATATATATTGGCAGATGATTACTCATTCCATTATAAAAGATGCAAGATTATTAAGTCATTATCAAGATAAAGCTAGATAATTTCCTACCGGGAAAGGACAGGGCTGACAGGCTCTTACATCATCCTTCAAAATTATCGATCTCGCGCGCAATTCCAACATAAATCTCTCGCTCTCTCTCTCTCTCTATGCGCATCCAACTAATTTCACAACCTACACTATACGTACTTGCGTAGTATACCTTAAAAAATCAATCTTCATCCGATAAACTATATATACAAGCGACTGCGAATCAGCGCAGAACCACTATACACGATTTCTCGCACACACATGCAAAACAATGCTAAGCGCGCCCTTCAGCCTTTCGATACCATCTAAATCGCAGCTCTTCAATTTTTCACCACGCGACTGTGCGCTAATTCATGCCACGCTTAGCATAATTGATTTATTCATGTTTCCGATAAAGACAACTACGAGAGTATATACGCGTACACACACACATAGCTCATTATACAGAGCAGCGCGAAAAACCTCGCGTATATATATATAGCAAAGAGTCCTGGAGCTATCCATAGAACACCGTCTGTGTGTGTATGCGCGAGAGTATCGAGAGTAACGTCCCCGACGTGTAAATAGCGAGGCGCGCGTGTAGAATGAAAGAGAGGAGAGAGAGAGAGATAACGCGGGATTGCTGCGCGCGCGATGTAAAGATAACGATCCACGAGTATTTGCCGAGAGAGAGAGAGAGGCGGATTAAAAGCTCGAGGGGGGAAGAGCTTGCATACGTGCGTATATGTATATATATCTGTAGGCAACGTTGCTGCTGGCCTTTTCTACAACGACGACGACGATGACGACGTGATGTATCGGATAATTTATGCGCGAGGCGCGGACGATGGCGTTTTCACAGTCGGGTTAACGTATGGAACTACGAGGTATGACCGCTTGTTTTTGTATATATATATAATATAATGGTGTGTATACAGGAACTCGGCGATTTGCCGTATAGCGAGTGTCTCGTAAATCACAGCCGCGTTGTATGAGCGGCGTTCTGGTGGCTGATTGTTAAAATATATAGGGCTTATATATATATATATATACGAGCGTAATGGCTTCTAAGTGATTACGGTATGACTGCGGGCACTATATATACACGTACGATGAATATGCGAGATTGCTAAACACGTGTGGTTTTTAGTTTACGCATAGATGTATAAGATGCAATCAGGCGTATGTACGTAGAAGAGTTTGTTTTTAGCGTATGTAACGTAACGTGAACTTTCGATAATTATATATATATATACACGTCGGTTGTAGATTTTAACGGCTTGTCAAGCAGATGCACACATGGAGAAACATCTATAGACGTGCAAGCATCGATATATGAAATTGCGCTGCAGAACTAAGATATAGCCATTCGAATACACATCGCGTATAGCGATTTGTTGGCTTATGCTGTGAAATTCATACCGCTGATGTCCAATATAATGCACGCCTGTATATATATACGCAGTAGGTAATATATATATACCTACACGGGCATATATTGAAATACGAGATGTATACACGTCTAACGGTGATTCAGTAATTTCTAATCAGTACAGCCGCCTAATTATGGCCTAATCGTTACATTATAGATATGCTATATATATATATATATGTGAAATGTAAAGGTAACTATCCGTGCGCCACAAATTGCATTTCAACCAATCAATTTTCTGATCGAGTGTATATATATATATATATACATATTAGTGTATTGATCTGCGGCCAAAAGAGATAGAGAGAGAGAGAGAGAGTGAGATAGGTCGACAAATCACGTGTACAAATGTTAAGCATTTAATAATTAATTACTGCAGCGTCCATGTGCAACATGATGAATTCAATTAATTTATATAAATATATAATTTTTATTTTTTTTTCGAGTTTCTTTACAACAACTGCAGTATGCATCCTGGTGTATTTAAATTAAAATTTCCAATTAAAAAACCTCCTCGAGCACACATCTCACGTACAAATATTTTTCCCCTTTTCAAACTCGCCTTACTGTACAAGAAACCTATACATATACATATATACACACACATACACACACTTCACTCACTTCACATATAGGTACATATAGGTATATATGTATTGAGGGAGGTAGCTGAAGCTGCTTAAGACGTTAACTCGCGTGTCGTTATCGCAGCGAATAATCGACATCGGAGCAGAGTAGTAAGAGGGCGACCACCGCACTGCAACCACGATATCGCTTCCGTCGTGAGCGGGCTCGGTAATTTACCCGCGCCTTTATAAACCCGCGAGAACGAGCAACTGGGGAAGTTGCGCACCCGAGCTCACCGTGCTCTGCCTCTTTTATGCTCGTTCGACGAGTTTCTATATAGAGCAAGGAAGAAAGTAGTGGAATAAGGGGAGATTGAGTCGTGGTGTATGTGTGTGTGTGTGTGTGTGTATGGTTTGTTTACTCCTTTTTATTGACATGAAGTCAGTTTGCGCTGTCGTGTATATATATATATATATATATATATATATAGCAATATGCTTTTTCTTTCTTGAAACGAAAGTTTCTCATTTTTTAATGAAAAGAAAAATAAATAATAACGTTCCATATAAGAATTTGTAATTTAAGTTTCCAATGTTAAAGATTATACGCCTCGAAAGGCAACATCTGAAACTTATACCATATACGATCTTCGCAGCGTTCCGCGCTAAAACTATTATATTATACCAACAACTTTGCGATACACACGCTGAAAAAGACAAACGCCGCGAAGCTTTTCGAACCACCCGATCGTGCTAATCCCAAAAATAAAATCTGCAGCGCGTGCGCGTGTATACTCGCACTGCGAAACTCACCGAAAACTCAAACATCGAAGCACTCACAGCTGCGGCGCATCTGAAAAAGATTGTCATCGCGCGGACTCGCGCAAAGAAGATTACCTCGCGCACACAAAGAGAGAGAAAGAGAGAGAGAGAGAGAGCAGCGCGACCGCTGAATTCGAAATACTCGCAAAATATTTGCTTTCTCCCTCTCTCTCTCTCTCTCTTGCTCTGGCAAAAATTAATTTTCCCGGTAATCGTGCGCGAGCACAGACCCTTTGGTAAACTCTCTCTCTCTCTCTAGCGAGCGCCGTAGCAAAGTTTCGCGCGGCCCGCGTGAACGATAAACAGCGGGAGTAGAGATAACGCCGAGAGAGAGAGAGAGAGAGAGGGAGAGTTGAGGTTCTGAAGAGTCTCTCTGCGGTCGCGCGCGAATAAAAGGCTTTCGCAAGCGAGAGCGAGAGGGAAAAGAGCCTCGGGCTTTTAGCGTTTTTCGAAAGTTTTTCGGTTTCTGAATTGAGAGTAAACGGTGGTTCTGAAGGGGCAGCATGAATAGATGAATTTTTTTTCGATTTGGTTTATTCTAACGGCTGCTCGCGTCTATCTCTCTATATACGTGTGAAGTGTATATATACGAGCAAGTTTTTATATTTGCCAAAGCAGTGTATTTATTCATTTGAATCAAGTGATACTATAAAGTTTGAATGAAAAAATAATAATTCTATATAGCCTCGTTGGTTTTTTCCCTATAGAATTGTTGAATTATTCAAAATTACTTTAAAAGCAAACATTAAGCGAAATGTCCAATGATAAGGTACAGGATATGACCGTAAAACTATTTTCTCTCCTGGAACGTCATCTCAGTTTTCATTAAAAGATCTTAACGTTTCACTTGCTGGAATTGATTATGAACTTTCGACTCGCTTTAATGCCAGAAATTCATTAACCCAATTCAGGGAGCTTAAAGTAAAACTATAAATTGAATTTTTTAGCATTCCGTGAACTGCGTGGAGAAAACCATAAAACTTTATCTTAAAAAGCCTGAAGGGGGGGAGGGGGGCAGGTGTGCGTTCACCTAATCTTACGCGCGCGTGTGCTATCAACTTCTATATCTACTTTTATTCGCTCGCTATAGAGACGCAAAAGGTTTTTCAAAGTTCCCCTTTGGATTTTAATAAAATTGATTAGAAAACGTAATATTATCTAAAACAGAAAAAAAAAACATTCTTCGTGAACGATTCTTATCGATATTACTATATATTTATAGACTGCAATCGATTACCAACAATGAGATGTTTTAGGTTACTCCCACAACATACATTAATACCCAACTGTCTATCAGAGCCGCAATATCACCTCTTATTTGTTACCCTGGCACGTTCGACTACGACTACGAGAATCGTTCGACTAAATTTCCTCGTGGAAAAATAACAATTCTCATCTGCCGTCATAAATAAAGGTAACGGCACGCGGTATATATCGACAAAGTGCTTTCATTCCGGCCTCTCATCACCGACCTCTCATAAAACACTACAAACGACTTCCTCCTGCGAAATCAATCCCCCTAATCAAAGCGCATCGATCTCTCTCTCTCTCTCTTTCTTTTGCTCTCTCCCTATACCGGCCCAACAAGACCATCGTACACCTCGACAAACTCATTCCACGTCGTCTACACTATACAGTGTAAGGAATCGCCAGTACAAAGAAACGTCGAAAACTCATGCCGGGTAATCGACGGGAGCGAATGAAGCCATCGTTAAGTCATTAAAACCGGTACGTATATATATACACGACGTTGCGCGCTACCGCAACCGATGAAAAGGTATACGTATACCTATATATATACGAATGAGGATTTCAAAACGCACGCGTATAAGTATACCGAACAATGTCCGATACGTGCACGTTTACGTTAATCGCATATGTATAAGATTTTACGTTTTTGTTAAACGCACGTTATAAGTACACGTCGTTATGTATACGTTGTAACGTTACGTGTGAATTTACGTGGCGCGTGTCTAATGGCGCATTATCGCGTTTGTTGAAAGCGCGTGTCGCGGTCCTGTGCTCCGGAGATTTCTGCGCGATAGCCTGTATACATGCGTGCGCATGTGTGTCTTTTAATCTACGTACGGCTCAATTACGGGAAAAATTATGGTGAGAGATATAGTGGGTTGCGTTTTGCAAGCCAGAGCGTGTAGCATTATATTATTGTGACTTTATTGAGTTTGTAATACTGGTCTATAGTGTATTGAAAGGACGAGTTTAATTTGATAGCAGGTAGCTTGGATGTAGGAGAGTATAATAGTGCTAATAACGATTGAAAATATTGTCGAATGGAAATTTTCCACTGTTCAGAGAGACGCGACGCGAACATCAAAGCAGATTAATTCAAATTATCATACTTTACATTTTTGTTTATGAAATGATATGCAATTTATATTAGAAAAATCCAAATGATTTTTATTTTTTAGATTTATTCATCATTATACTATAGATATAACAATGTTTAGGTAAATTAGAAAATAAATTAAAAGAAAAATACTTTAGAAAATTATATAATTATTAAAAATAAAAAATGACGATTGTCAACGGATATTCGTTAACTGACTAAATAAATATAATATTGTCTTTATGATAAGAACTATCCTATATTGTATAACAAAAATTTTTTTTTTCTCCGAATGTACAGTTTGTGATTGGCTCTTACTATACCCCACTATTTCGTCTATAGTCATATGTTCCTACGTTCGACAGAGCTTTCAATAATATGTGTATAGATACGGCTAATCAGTCCTCGTCAGACTCGCCTACAGTTGTTTGTCAATAATCGGAGAGATTTTAATACTTGACCTTAACAAATTTTAACGTAAGTACCTTTAAATAATTTGACTAATTTGTCTTCTCAAAAAGAACTACAAATAGATGTCTGCATGAAAATTGTATAAAAAGCTAATGCTATTATTTTCGGATTCATATATAATATAAATGTTACAATTAACAAATTGAATATATTAGAAATTGATTAACTCTGAAGTCTCATATTGATTACGTTACTGTAGAAATAAAGCTTTACTAAATTTCCAAATTTTTCTACATTTAAAAGTATTTATGAGAAGCAAACACAGTCAGTAATTCTGCCACAATTACGACATTCTATTGATGTTATTGGCTACACTTGATTTAACGCTATAAATTATTGGTATTGTAAACTAACAATGTATTTTCTGGGATATTTTATTTTTTTCTGCTATTTCATTCTGTATTTGAATGTAAACAGTAACAAATAAATGTCTATTAATTTAATAAAAATTATACATTTTTCATATCAAATAGATAAATTATTATTTTGTAAACGCGAAAATGTTGAAATTCACGTACCGATACGAATAAACCAAAGTATTGTTATGATTGCCATGAATATACAGTTTTCGATACAATAACATTACATTTTCATTAACATGAAGTAACAATAGCTGTCGGAATAATTTTTTTTATTTAATTTTCATTTTACAATATATTGTCCTATTTTTCACTATTTTACTTATACAATAATATTAACATTATTTTTTCATATACACATTATTCTCTTTCTATAATTAATCATTCTACTGTTTAATAATTACTCTCTTAATAAATTACAGGTGACCGAAGTGACCAAAATTTTGAAAAATAACATTTCACCATGCGTCTTCCACGACATGAATTTTTTGTCTTGGACCCGCAAAATATTGAACGTCGAATACTCGAACTCGAAAGAAATCAGGAATCATTGTGGACGCACGTTACAGAGTTGGAGACAAAAATGGAATTTCAAGAAAATTCAAGCAAAATATTAAAGTCGATGTTTGAACGCAATTTTAAATATATCTCCGATATAAATCCTGGAATAATTAAAATCTGTGAGGCAATAACGGATCAAAGAGTATTACAGAATATTAATAATCGTCAATCAAAAATACAGAAATATTTTCCACATCTTCTAGTAACAATGACCCTAATTTGTATAGCAATGTTTGTAATCATCATTATACTTATTAGTAATGGTTCTAAAATTTAGACTATGCTTCAGTAAGAGTTTACATACATATCTGTATGTATGTATATTGTATCTGATTATCTAAATATTTATGAAGTTTTTCGGTTCCTCGCAAAGGAATCTTTGAGATAATTTTTGAGAGATCATGTTACAAATGTATTCAAAGTGCTTTGGAGTTCAGCAATGCTTCTTTACTTTTCTAATAACTGTGCGTGTATGCACGAAACCTCCAGACTCAATCAAGGTAAAAGTGCATCACGAAAATAAGACTAAAAGCATGATTCAATTCAATTATTCATATAATAATTTCAGAACGGTACCAGTAAACTTCAGCCCCCCCAATTGAAACAATCGAATAACAAACCGACCGCTTCTCTTCTATACCTTTACCCCATCTCTCAACCAAACAGTCTAGACACCCTTATACTTATATCTCTCCCATCCTCGCATCTACGTTTTATCTCACAACCTCGTCGGCGTCGCCTTATATATACGCGTAACGATTCCCGAACCCCAAACACGTGCGGCCAATAAAGATAGCGGCACCTGGGCTATATTCTACACCTCTTCGCCTGAATTATCCCTCCCCGGAATTATCTGTAAAACGGGCGCGGGCGACAGAGATAATTTTGCGTCCCGAACAAATAGATCCCCTTCGTCTGCCTGAGGCCCGTCGGGAGTGAAAAAGTCTCTCCGCGACTGTAATATTCATCGGTGATAAATCACGACGATTGCTCTCTAGCAGCGTCGCGCACGCATCTTATACTTCCTTTTTTTTCTTCTCTTTCTCTCTTGGTTATATCTACTCGAGAGTCATCTTTTTATCTCGAAAGAGAAGAGAGTCACGCGCAAGCGGACTTTTGATGCAGCGCGCTCGAGACGCGTGCTTGTCGAATGAGCCATTTGTCATCGTTTCTTTCTGGTTTGCCAATGTGTATGTATATATATATATGTATGGTTGCGAGGGTGGATTTTTCGAGTGCAGGGAGATTCGCTGGGATTTTCTCGCGCTGAGATGCGCAAACTAGAGAAGAGCTGGAACCTCGAGTGGTTTATCGCTAAGTCGGCGTCGGGGACATTTATACCGTCGGGAATCTATCCTGCCACGTGACTTCTAGGTGCTATTTACGAGTAGATGCACACTGGTACCTTATAGTCTTTTGAGAATAGTTTAGCTTCGTTTGGTAAACTCCTGCACATACAGTTAATGATTCTCTAGCGTATGATAAATCATGTATTTTTATAACTGAATATCGAAATCGAAAACTAATTTTTATAGAAATTGTCACACTTTACTCTGTGAAGAACTGTAAATGTTACTGTAAATAAAAATTTTATTTTGTCAATCAGTACAATTCTTTGTACAAATATTATATTTTAATATGAATAAAGACTTTATATTTTCAATCAATATACTAATATGTTATATTTTTTTTTAAATTATTTCTTTAACAATCTTCCCGATTATTATCCTAAAAAAAAAGATCAGACCTTCATTTTTATATACACTCAATGTGCCTTTAAGATGGTTCTACTCATATCGCAGAAACGGAAAAAGCTTCTAGAAAGAATATACAAATACTCTTCAAAGTCACAGAAATGATACTATATGTTTGTTTACATACAATGTCAAACAAATTTGTAAACGAGCGCTATATCATCTGTGACAGAAAGTAATATTATATTACTCTATAAAAAAACAGGACTTCAAAAAGAAAAACACAGCTTAATAAAGATTACATTCGGCTTTTTCTTTTAAGTTTATCAAATATATGTGTCAAGCCAATCTTTTTAAAAAGATATTAATGATTATAAACACAAATAGCAGATAACGTGCACGAGTGCGAGAAAGACAGAACGACGCACATGATATAGTTTGTACTCTCGCTGAGTGGCACAAACTGTGCCTGTGAAGAGAACCACCTTAAGAAATCCTCGCAAGTACGTGCAAACACATCTACTTAACTGCCGTCACCTAATCAACCCCCATTTCCCCCCCCCCCCCTCTCTCTCCATACCTTCTTCCCGTACCCAAGCAAAGAAAAGAAAACTGTTACCGCTAAAAGAGAAAACCCACACCGCGGGCATCAGCACGATAACCATTACAATAGCAAACCCCCTATATATTTATCAGCTACACGTGCCTCTAACGAAATTATAAACTCACCGGCTGGCTCTTGCGTTTTCCTATAAAAATCGACGACGGCCCATCACAGTTATACGGAAAAATATTAATATATAAAACGGTGAGAGTAAGCGCACAGCCGCGCGCGGGAAATAGAAACGCAACGACGACGATCGGCCGCTGCCGCCGCGACGACGCTTGCTATACTGGCGCGTGATCGGAATGCAGCGAAAAGGTCGCGTAATGGCCAAGTTCGATCGTAAATCCGCGGTTATCGGGCCAATCGCCCACCCACGCGACAAGAAAATTTTTTCCGGCCCTCTTGCTCTCTTTCTTTCTCTCTTTCTTTTTCTTTCTCTCTATCGGGTAAAGTTTTTGCGCTCGCGCGATTCGCAAGACAGTCGCGTAGGAAAGATGAGCGCGCAAGGTGAGTGTGTATATATATATATATAGTAGGCAGTACATATAGAGTAAGAAAAAGGGGAAATTTTGTGCGGAAATTAAATTTTACGCGGGGTATCGGCTTGGAAAATTGGCGCGCTTTGAACAGTAGTCCGATGGAATAGAGAGAAAAATGATTTTTTTGCTTTTCAAAGTGCGTACACGTGAAAGAGCTTTTGTTCATATTATCTCAGCTTTTAAGGATATATGAGATGTGGTTTAGATATTCGTTCTTGGATGAAAGAAGCCTGAAATGTCATTCGAATAATGTCATTTTCGTTTTTGCACTTGCGCTAGAGTCCATATATATAATGGCCTCCTATAGGTCGATCGAATAAGGGTTCTTAATTTGATTATAGATCTTCTTAACGAGATCTTTTACGTTAGTGTAATATTAATCTTATTGCTGTATATTTATTAAATTAAAATTATATTTATTAAATAATTTATAAATTAGAAAATGTATAGTGGTTTATTTAATATATTTATTAATAAACCACTACCTTTTTAGTTGTATCTACCAAAGTAATCTAATATTTTAGTCATCAATATTTTGCATATACCAATCTTTATTAAACATAACACTTTCAATTTAAATATATCCACTAAAATTTCAATTCATTTATATCTCAAATTACACATCAAATATTTTTCATTAAAAAAACCGTTTTTGACTGAAAAAAAAATTTCATAAAAGACCAAAATACACGTCATGGGTAAAATAGCACGGAGACTTATATATAAAAATGGAAACACTCGATCAAGCCGCTCGCCACAAAAACCAAAACGAACTCGAATAGGAATAACTTTCTCTTGAAGATATATAGATGGGGTATAGGTTAGGAAAAGTCGCTCAAATGCAGCCGGCAACGTCGAACTTAGTCGCGTCGCACTCTCCTTTCGCGACCTTTAAAAAGGCACCCGGGAAAACTTATCGCTGAATACGGCGATAATCGCGAGTCGCTCGCGAGAATTTCAATGTTATTGACTCTATCTCGTAGTCAAACGACGACGCGAGGCATATAAGAGCTTTGAAAAACTCTTTCGCCCGGTCAGATAAACTTTCGCGTCCTTGGCGAAGCGGGCAAAAAATATATAAGGGCTAAGAGTCGAAGTGAAAGAGAGAGAAAAAAAGAGGTGTTTTTGAAGTCGTTCACAGGGAGCAAAAAAAAGGAAGCAGTTCGAAGTTTGAGCGCGAAAGGATCTTCGTGCGGTAACGCGTTGAATGGGCGTCTGGAAATGGAGGTGAATGCTGGGGAAAAGAAAAATTGGGACGCGTGGGAGTGCGAGGTTTCGGAAAATATCGGTTAGCGGTTTGATTGTTTGCGTATAGTTGTGTGTAAGTGTGGTGGATGTGGGGTTATTTGAAAAATGTTAACGTAAAGTTTCTCGTACTTCTTACAACCTGACGAGAAGTTTGATTTCAATGGCTTTGTATATACGTATTTACTGTAAAAACATAAAATTTCTTGGAAAATATATAGCATATAAAAGTCAGTGAAATAGTTTATTGAATAGTCAATATGGTTGGCAGTATACTTTTAGTCGAAAAATCAATAAACCCAACGAATAGAAATTTTCTTCATCCTAAAAAACACAATACGAACCATTTTTTTCCTACAATAGAGCTTCAGTCGAAAAATATTCCTAAAGCAAGATCAAATTAAAAAAAAATATCACGAAATTTTTTTTTAAAAATCTCCCACTGTACACACAAAAAAGAACATATCAAAGGTTGCCGGAAACTTTTCAATATATATGCAATATCTCGTCTCTAAAAAAAACTATACGAATTTTTCCTTTTCACGTCTACTTAAACAAACGCACGTACACACTCGTGGCAGCTCGCGAGCGACTAGCATTTATTCGTATATATATATATATATATATATATATATATATAGTCATTGCCGCGCACTACTCGACACTACTTCGGCCCGCTCGACCGAAAAAACCTCGGCAAAGTACCACCACCACACACGCGCGCCAACAAAAAAAAGAATCACCGAAGAGAAATGGACTCGCTTTCGACTGTATACGCGCATTACGCGCATGCAAATAAAGCTCTTTCTCTCTCACGGCGCATAAAGAGCGCGCACACGGCCGCATTTCGATTTCGCGCGTGGCCCGTAAAATAAAAGAGCGAGCGAGTGAGAGAGAGGCGCGCTGTATCGGTAAATCGCGACGAGCTTTTATATTTCGACCTATGCATGCTGCCGTCCGCCATTGCAGCTTGAATAACCACCGCACAGGGGAGGTGGACAAAGTGTCGCGTGCAGCTATTGATACGGATCTCGCTCTATATGCTCGGTCGAGGGCTATGGAAAGAGTGAGCTTTTTCGGTGGCGATCGGGGGTTGGGTATAGGTTGGTTGCGTGGAAATTTTGAGCCGCCGCGACAATTAAACGGGCCTGCGCGCTTGCATTGTATTTTTAATTGGATTTCACCGCGTATATATCGGCTGAGTGCACTGCGGCTATAGGGACAATGGAATCTCGTGGGTGTGTATATATATATAGTTCGAGTGTTGTTCTCGAAGCTATCGGAATTAATGGTTAAATTGCGTTGTAATTCTTAATGGGATACAAATTGGCTTCGCTGCGCACGGAGATGTAATGAGAACGGTAATATCAATTTTCGGCTTATTAGAGAGATGAGCGCGATGATGCGCCGCTTGTATAACTTTGTTCGAGTTACACGATCGCAGGCTTCCGCGGCGTGGGTGCGTACGCGCAGACGCGCTCGCGCGCATATTTGCATAGTTTCTTAACTTTATTCTAGTGAAAATTGAATAAAGCGCGGATTCAGAGTGCCGCAAATATTTGTTGTGCGGTAATGAAGTTCGTATAGGTGTATTTGTTGTCTACTCAAAACCATGCATAGTTGAGAAAAATTTAAATTTTACATCCACAATTATAAAATACTCGTTCTAAGAATTTTCCGTCTGTATCGTTTATTTTTCTAAAAACAATGTTAGATAATAAAGATCAATTTAAAAGCAAAATATTTTATCCAAATTAAAAATTAATATTCGTATATATTCCATATCAATCGCAAATTTCTTTAAAATCACTCACCATTTGGTACGCAGGTAGGCACCGGATGATTCCAACCACCATCAGTGCAAGTGAGCACTTTGTGACCCTTCAGCTTGCGACCAGACTCACACGAGTAGACAGTCTGTAACGAGCCATCCTTCAGGATGCGCTCACGTACCGATCCCCATTGGGGCGGCTGCACGGGTGGACAGTTGCCCTGTACGCCTGCAACCGAAGAAAATTAAATCAATTTTTCATATTACCTCGAAATAGTATATTTTATAAAAATTGTATAATTTACAAAAATTTCGTTATATTATTCTAAGGGTGCTAATACCATAAAATGTAAGTGCAGAAATTAAGAAAATGTATTAAGATCGGTTAACGAGCTGCTGTAATACAAGCGATCAAAAAGTTCGTTATTGCGGGCTAAAAATGTCTCTTTCCTTAACGATCGCTATGTATTTTTCAGACTTATAATGGAACTTTTATTTGTTTAAAAGTGTGATTCCGACTCGTTTGGCACCTGTTTCCCATTCGTAATTTATGAAAAATTCAATTTCAAAGGTTCACTTTTAAACAACCGCGCATTCTACTTTGGATGCGGGGATAGTGCGAAAAGTACTATATACATACACACACGTACACATTCTAGCGGACGCACTCGGGCGCATCTGACCGTTACTACTTTTAAAACTGATACACTTTCTTATGTTTATTCTGGAACTTTAACTGCGTTGTTCTAAACTTTCCCAAGAGCCGAGGAAGTCAATTATTTATAATTCATGCCTTTGTGCTTTTAGAGGGGTAGGTAAAGTAAGTTTTGTAGGTCACTCTCGCGCGCGAGAGGATAGAGCGTGGTAAACTTTCGTCCTATAAAAGTGCGAGAAATATCGGGATGAGAAAATGAAGCCAAGTATGTAAAAACATTCCCTCTTCGCGTATCTTTAATTACGAGAAACTACATAAAAATTCTTTTCTATACTATACAACGTAGTAGTAGTAAAAACTCTACACTTCACAACAAAAGCGTTCGTAGAAACCTGCATAACAAATCAAACGAATCCTTATCAGTGGAAAAACAGGGCAATTATTACACCAGCAGCCGTAAACGCTACCAAATCTTACTATGAATAGCGCGTTCTCACGCAACGACTAAACCCGTCTTTCCACAAGGACACAAGAAAAAACACCTGAAAAATATGTATGTAGGTATAGATACCTGACGCACAATGGACTTCGACTGCAGCCAGCCGGATTGAAAAGAGAATGGAGCCCGGGAAATCTATTCGCGCGAGAAAAGCGATGAAATGTGTGTGTATATGTGTGTGAGAGAGAGAGAGAGAGAGTGAGTGCACGAGTCCGAATTCGAAAAATGTAAATTTGGTAAATAGAGAATGGAACGAAGTTCGGACGATGACGAAGTGCTGAAGTCGTGGTGTTTCATTGAATATTGTGAAAGCGATTTCTGTCAGGTGTTAAAAGTAAGCATAAACTGTATAACAAGAAAGTATTCTACTAAAATATTGCATATTTTTAGAAGTATATTTATTAATTTTTTTTTTCTTCGATTATATAAATTTGGAACTTACATTCAGTTTGAGTAAGAGCGTATACCATGTTTTCGCGATTTTTAAATCATGTTCGATTCAGTTCAACGAACTCGAAATCGAAATATCAAATTCCACGTATTCGGCATGAGAAGTGAAATCCATTTTCCACGGCCTACATACAAAATATAATGCGGAACTCTCCCGATTGTATTATTCTATTGAATATCGTAATTCGAAAATTCACCTAAAAATATACAACAAAATTAATTCACAAATTATTACACTACATTGATTGTAACGACCTGAACATTATATATCCAACAAACAGCCGCACGAGGTCAGCGACCCTATCACTTCTCCTTCCGCATGTATACCAAACAAAGTACCATCATCCTCGTTCCAACAAAATCCATCTGCAACCTCTCTCTCTCTTTCTCTCTCCTCACTCCTTCTTCCAAAAAAACCACTGCACGCACGTACATACGCAACGTCTCAGACGGAAGCCTTCATTCTGTAGCCTCCGTCTGCACGCGGGCGAGAAAGAGATCGATCGACTGCAAGTAAAGCCACGTCGACGATATCGTTTTTACTCACTTGCTGTATATATATATATACACGCGACTAATTGATCTCACTCGCGCCTCCGCGCGCGTGTGGAATTAACGCGTATATATATATATACACACACGCAATCGAGATATCTCTCACTCGCGAGATGCCAGCTGCGTTCGCCTGCATTTTTAACTCGTCTTCTATTTGCTTTCAGCTTTTTACTCTCGTACGCCTATATATACATAAGCTAGGCGTCGAGATAAGGAGCAAGTGAGATGCCGCGCGCATAATAATAAACGCTTGATGGATGAATTTTCCGTGCGGCCACGCCGCTGGTTTGTATGTGTGTGTATATATATATGTGTGTGATGGTTTTTGCGAGCTGGGGATGTGCGTGCGTGTATATATACGGGTGCGATGCAGGCAAGGATTGATTTATGAATACGATGTTAAAGGAGGACGGGTGGATTGGCTTGCGAGGGGGTAAAAGAGGAGGATTGCGTTTTGTATAGTTGGGTTATTCAAATGTGTAACTGGTTGGAAAAAAAGGACAAATGCGGGGTGTTATATATATATATATATATATATATTTAAGATTTAAAGTTCGATAAGATCAGTGTTTTTCTTTCTCTTATATGTGGTAGCAGTAATTTTTACACCCACAATCCATTTTTAGATTATATTATAGAAAGCCAAGTGAAAATGATTTTCGAAAGTTTCTATTTTTCATATCTGGTTGGAGCAAACAAATTTTTTTCATTTCTTTTTATATATAATAGATTCGAACATTTCACTTTCTTGTTAAATTAAAAATATTATTTTCATGAAAACAAGTTTTGTTAATTATCAAAATTTTAGATTCCGTATACAAAACTAGAAATCATTACTTCACATTTCTTATAATAGTATACATTATACTATACGAATAATCTTACAAAATCCCAGCACAAGCTCAATATTACTCCTTTCGTTGCTAACCGAAATCGAAATTCTAATTGCCATTGGTTCGCGTCGAAATTTCTATAATCACCGTAACATTCGAAACAGCGCTCATGCGATCGCTGAATATTCCATCACCCCCATTATACAGAATTTACACACATGACTATATGTGTGTATATATATATATATGTATATGTAAATATATATATATTCTCGAATTCGTCACTTCATCCTCAAATATGTAGCAATTCCCACGAGCTAACCGAAACGCATATACAATTATTCCGAAAACACGCAACCCGTACATAACACACTGACACACATTCGCCAATTGAACTTGAAATTAGATTCCTCCGTTAATTTACCCAATACCTATACATATATATAGATCGCTACACCGCATATAACATTTGCAAAGAACGCGGCCATACCTGCGTATCTTCGTCCACCGCAAAATGTACAATATATTCTCAAAGCTTCGCGGTATGGCAATGCGCGCAAATATAAATCATCGCCTGTCGACAAACAGACGTTCAAAATTGATTCGTCGTCCGTGCGAACGAAATCGTGTTATAGCTCCCCCCACGCGTAATCGTAATCGCTGCGCGTGCGCGTAGACGCACACGTGCGATGCAACCTTTTCAATGATTCTCCGCAGCGCGCTGCATATATACTCGCGATCATTCATTACGCAAACGCTCGATCAATGAACTAACGAGTTCGCGTGTATACCTTTACGCCGTTTAAATAACGCGTATACAGAAGTTATTTCATTGTATATATATATATGTATATATACACACACCCACGTTTCTCTATCTTTTTTGGATTCCACTAATCAGTGGACACACGAGCGAATTAAATATTGGGAGAAATAAAAAAAAATACGTATGTAAGTGACAAAAATCCCTGCCAATTTGCTGCGGCTATGCGGGTATAATAGGTATACTCGCAGCGGACGATTGGACGCGCGCTGTGTGGCAACGCGATACTTTGGCGAGAGTTGAAAGCTAATGGGTATAGCACGCGCTGAAGCTGCAAGATAGCGACGATGTTGAATGCGTATACGCGTGCGTGCGACGGAATACGTATGTGTATATATATACGTTTCGTAGTGGGTATAGATACGCTGTAGACAAAAAGCCTTTGACATGGTTGGTTATAGAATTGGAAATGGCCGTATATAAGCTGCTTTGCTTTGGGAAATAATTAGGGGAATATGTGGAAACGTTGATTTTGGGGTGCTAAGGGTATCGAAAATAATTAGGTCAATAATATAATTCAGTATAATATTCCTAGTAGTTAAATAAAAATCTGTACTCTGGTACCTTCAAAGCCTTTCTTATACAATTTTGTTTTATATCGCATTTACTCAAGGAGTCGTAAATACTCTACTAGTTCAAATTACCCTAAATTATATATATATATACAAAGACCACAGTTTACAAAATAAATATTATTCAACTATTTCGCAATGTTAATTAAGATCGTGAAATGAAATATTAAAAAACATAACTAATTAATTTTTTAATGTCTACCAATAAACTATTTTCGAAATATATATATAATATATTCTATAGAATTAAAAATATTCGTCGATTTTCTTATATCAGAGCATAGTCAAAGTAAAATTATTATGCAAAGCTCAACTAATTTCAAAGGTAAGTAAATACCAAGACTTATAAAAATATTGAAAATTCCAATATAATTGCAAAACTGTGAAAAAGCTGACTTTGATTACTCGACCAAAGGACGAGTATTACCTTCAATCTCACTTCGCTAATTACGATCTCGCTAAATTCCTCCCCCCTCCATCCTCCAAAAAGAAGCTGCGACCGCTTCCCTAAAAATAGCAAAGAAAATTTCAAAAAATTACCTCTCCCCCTCCGAAAAAACCCCTCCCGAGACACTTCAAAGAACGAAGCCGTTCAATTCCCTCTTACCACCATAAAAGATTTATATACACCTAGAATTACCATCGTCCAAAGGGTCTATATCTATATATACCTCTGGACTGGATATATATCCTCCAACCGCTCGGTCATCGTAACTTTGTCACCGCTCGCGCAAAAAGCACGAAATGGGTCAAAGGGACGACGACGCCGAAGGGCGCAAAAAGCGCACACCGGCGGTTTCGACTTTATAATCTTCGCGGAAAGAGCTGCGGCGATAAAACGCCCTGAGCGCATGACGCGGCCGGCGCCCTTTTAACGCAGTGGTCGTCGTTGCGTATATATATATATATATACATATATAGCGCAAAGAGGATTCCAGAATTATGCGCATCCGTAATTCAACCGCGCGGCGTGGTGGTAGCGTTATGAAACCACCGTGTAATTACGTGCTATTGGAGAGTCCCATGGATTCTCGATTTATTTTATGCACTATGCGAATCCGATATTAGCGTTCCCTTGTTCGGATTGCAATGCTCTCTCTCTCTCTCTCTCCCTCTTGCGATTGTACGCGATGCGCGAAAGTATATTGCGTTTTGCCGTGCACCGCGGCGTTAAAGAGTGGCGATTTCGGGGAAATATTTGTGCCGTGAGAATGAATAATTCATGCGGTTGAGAGGAAGAATAAGAGTTACGGAGGTGAACGGTAAAAATTAAAGTAAAATGTCGTTAATATTCATGAGACATTATAACTTTTAGATGCGAACGACTTATTTTTTTTTTTACTTCTTACACGCCCGCGGGCCGTTACGGTTACTATATAAACTTTATATTTAGATTGCCCCAAGGATTTTTCCACTTTGTTCAGTGAATTTATGCATCTAACATTCATTATATAGGACCGAGATTTTCTTTTGGGGTAAATTGATTTGACAACTACTCACCTGGCAACAAAAACTTTACGGAAATGCGTGTAATATACGCATATATAGGAAAAACGTGAATGCTTTTTTTTGTAAAATGGAAAGGACTTCTAAAAAAAGCTCGCGAAATGAAGTTCAAGCTCTCTGACCTGGTTTCTTTGCGATCCCTTCGGCTTTTGAATTTATAATTTCAGACGTGTACCGCGCGATTTCATCTCTCGCGCGCATACATGCAAATACGCGAACTTTCCGAAAAAAAATGTTTGCAAAGAGATTCAAGAGTTCTGTCGTATATTTACATTGTACATGCAATCGTATTATAAAGAGTCTGACTATACGGGTCCGTAATTAGTGAAGTACGTTAATTTGATGTTCCAACATACGATATATAGAAATGTATTTTGCAATGTACACTAATTACTTTATTAGTTCTAAAACTAAAACAACCCATATTCTTCTAAAATGCAATGTTTTTCGTTTTCACACCAAAGTACCAACATTTCCTAGCAACCCAAACATCACCTGTAACCATAACAATGACAATTTACTATCCACCATAAATTGATTTTTCTTTCCTTTCGAAACCCTATATGCATTATCTTCGTCTCGCACACGCCACAGCGACAAAAAGCCTCATTCACACCTCCATTTATACACAGACACACATATTTCTTCTCTCTATACACTCGCCTCTATAATACACGCAACTACATAACCGCGCGCACGGCACGCTGACATAAGGTTGCAAAGTCGTCGGCTCAACCGTATGTATATATATATAGGCTCGCTAGGCCGAGCAGCCGACCGTTCGTGCGATAATCCGCGACGCTCTCCCTCTCCTTCTGTATATACCGCGTGTCCGCGCATAATCGAACGATAAAAGCGCCGTTCGAGGCAGTTAATTAAAGCCGCAAGCGAGAGCGCCGGTGGGCCGATCGTAATTTCCCCTGGTCGGTGACGGCGGCGGCTCCAATAACGCATTCCGCGCGTTTACGCGCCGGCGTCTCTGTATGTATGTATGTGTGCGGGGCTAAGGGTTCGCATATGCTGATGATAAGAAGTGGATAAATAACGTGTTGACACAGCATGTGACTTGTGATAAGAGGTTGTGGGTGGTTGGGTGGTATGGAGGGTTGCTCGTGAGAGTTCAATGATTGTCTGGCAGGATTGGCTTTCTTATATTGATGAAGTGATTGTGGCCTTAATTTGTTTTGTATAAGTGTCATTGGGATTGTATTGATTGGACTGTGTTTATGTCAATGTAAATAAAAATATATTATGATGATATAAGGATATAAACAAGTACGTCAGTATACTAAATTTCAGAAACGATCGTTTGAAAAGTCACAACACTCGTTACTCACTTCGCATATAAACTAAAATATTCTTAATTTTCATCATCCTCTCTCGCCGTAATTTACAAATCTTAATTGCGCATATCTATATATATACACACACACTTCACTCACGTGTCGTCGACATCGAAAAACCGTCGCTCGCACGCGTCTATATAGCTTTCACGTCGTTGCACTAGCGATTCTCGCGAACGCGTGGCGGCGAGGTTTAATTATACGCGTCGTGATAGTTCGACGCGAGCTCACGCCGTAAAACGGACACCTTTTTTTTTGCAATGCGAACCTTTGTTCGAGAGACTGCGAGGCGTATATACACTGCGTGCAGTGTGCATCTATGGTGGAATGCACTGTATGGAAGATTGGAATTGGAGTTGCGAATAGGTCTGGCCGTTGCAGGTGTCAATTAGGTTATAGTTTTGGTTTTAAAGAAATATCCGTTATATTCTTGATGTTTTTGGTGGATTATAAAATATAAATATATTATAATGATATAATAAAAAGGTTGTTGATATTGTGTATAACGGGGAAAAAATCTTTGATGAAGTGTACGTGCACGAATTCGTATATATTATTATGTAAAAGTGAAATATGATAATTTTACAGTTTTACTTCGAAACGGTTATCCATACGATTTTCGAACTTTACAAACATTATTTACTCTACAGCACATATTTCAACGCGGAAAAATAACATAAAAATTAAAATCAGCATAAAATTCAACACGACATATTCACCACTGAAATATATAAAATCCCAAAGGCGAGGGAAAAAAACATTTGAAATATATGCAACCATAAATAATCGACTAATAAATAAATTCAAAAATCTGCATTAGAAATCCAATTGAATTCGCAGCGCACGCATACGTTGCGATATTCTATAGCCGCAAACGTCAAAATCAGCACGCGTATCTGTGTACGTATATATATATATCGATGCGCACGCGTTCGATTCGTTAATTTATTCAATCAATATTTCACGGCCGACAAACGTTTCACGCCTCGTCGCCCGGCAGCATATTTTGACTTCCACTACCTACACACATATGTATACATACATAATATATCTACAATCGTGCAGTTCGAATAAAATCCATCCACCGCAGATAAAACGCCATTAAACCATCCAATAAGTAACCAAAAGCCACTCTCTCTCTCGTTCTCTCTTTCGAGTACGAGTATAGTTACCTATATAATATACATATATACGAATGTGTAAACCCGATTATAAATATATATACATATAAACGCGGACGCTCGTAACTTTGTCATCGAAGATAAAGTCACTATACATATACGAAAGAGAGATTATAACCATACGGCAAAGAGAACCTCGTGTCAAAACACACCACGAGCCATTAGCACTCTACGCGAAAACCGGATTACACGTCATCCATTCAAGGACCATACTTACACATATATATACACGCGACTATACTCCTATACAAAAATCATTATAAGCCTACTGACGACTGTCTGGTAATACCGCACGCGCACATGAGTTGCAGATAACGCACACGCGTCGCGGAGGCTTTTAAAAGTGACAAAGTATAACCGCACGCACACGCGTAAGAAACTTTATACGGCCAGAGGGGATCTCTGTCGGTTTCATCTTCTTTGTTTTTTTCTCTCTCGTTTTTATTCTTGCCCATTGTCCATATATACGTGTGCCGCGTGCGTCGGGACGACTAATTGAAATTCCGCATTAAAATTCAGCTGCGCGCGGAGGCGCCGGCGTCGGCCATTAATCCGACGATTGAATTACCCGCGAGGACTTGGCTGTATGCTGAGTCGTTGTCGTCGTTCTATACACTCTTTTTGCCCTCTATATATACAGCGCTCGATTTTCGACGTGCGCGACAAAGTGGGACGACGACGACGACGATGGTGCGAGTTTTCTTTTTTGCTCGAACGCGCTATTTTTAAATTTGCATGCGCGCTGACCTCGTCGGACTGCTATACGGAATTGGCTTTATGGCGAGAAGAAGAGTAGGAGGAGGAGGTGACGAGATATGATGGGGTTGGCTTGGCAGAGAGTGGATTAAGTAATTAAGTGGATGTTTTCCGGGAATACGCGCGTTATTATCATCATCATGCGGTACGAGAGAGTTGAAAATTGGTGCGTTGGACGACGGTGGAAGTGTTAACAGTGCCGCGTATAATGGAATTGTGATAATGGATTTTATTGTTTAGTATTGATGTTATAAGATTGTATCTACATATGTTTCGGAGTGGTGATTGTTTCGTATAGTGAAAAAACAGTGTAATCTAAAATCAAACAGTTTATATATCATTAAATATGTATAAAATTTATACTGTACATTGAACACTGCATTTACTTGTATCAAACAAAAACATAATTACCGTTATTTTTAAATAACTTTATTTATACGGTACAGTGACCCATGTTTTACGTAACACGTATATAATTACACTTTCAAAATTATTAGCAAGACTATATTTTTACGTTAACGCTCTATACTTTAGTATATATGCTGCACACGCGCTTTATCTCGCGTAATTCAGTTATTCAAATCAGTATTCAAGCCAACAATTAAATAACAAATTATTATCATTAAATTCCGCGCCCATATTGTAAATAAATTAACGCATCAATGTAAACTTAATGCATAAAATGCATACGTAAGTCCGTGTAATGGTCGCTCTCAAACTGTACCGCTATGCACGTATATATTATATAGGCGTGTATATATATATATACACGCGCGCGCGTCTAAAAAGCGCGGCATTAATTATTGTAATCATCCTCGCGTTAATAATCCTCGGCACTCTAAATTTCCCTCGGAAAATTGCGCGTAATCATAACTAATAAGCTTATGATTACAACTCGCGTACATGCACACACACGCGCATGATGAATATTTATCGCGAACGGCGAGTTTTACGGGCGCCGCTGTGTGTATATATATACCAACAGGGTTGTTTTCCACGCGCGCATATCATCGTAACGACTTAACGAAATGTATATATCAACACGTGCACCGGGCGTGTGTGTGTATAGTTTTCTTCCATTCGACCATACATTGCTACTGCTATGTGTTTTATATATACGCGAATTGAACCGGGTTAGTTGAGCGCGCTAATGCCCTTAAATTCAACTCGCGAACTTTAGCGTCGTTATAACATGGTAGAGGAAGGAAGGGGGAGGAAAAAGTGCGCCGGAAATTCCGTAATTTTCCGCAATCGCACAGGAATAAAACTTTGCGCGATTCGCGTTATTCGAGCGTACCCCCCGTCGTGACGACGATTTAATTGTAACGCGTATATATATAACCCGTGTAATATAGTTTTGGCACAGTTGCGTGGCAAAGGCTGCTTGATTTTTCCGAGCTTTCATTGGGTGCATTTAGTATAGAGTAGGGGTAGAGGCTGGATGATAATTAAATTGCTCGGAATGTTTTATTACTTTGAAGGTAAAAGAGTTTCATGTATTCAAAGTAATGATAGAACGATTGATGTATTGAATTGATCAATAGTAAAAAATAAAGTCGAAATTACATTCCTTCCTTCTTGTTTTTTATATGAATTAAAGTGCGTATACAATAGATTACAAGTAATAAAATAAAGTATATATATCAACTGTAATAAAGGCATTATTAAAACGCTTTTGCTTTAGGTTTGAACTTCGATTCTTCGAATAAACGAATATTAGCTTGGAATTCCAGCAAGTCCATATTGTCACAAATAGTTCATATTTTGTTTTTGTTTTTTTTTTCGTATACTCTCAAAGAAACGTAATTTCTTCATTCTTCTCGCCATTTGAAGAACCTGAAAAATCTTCAACGCACGCCTTGACAATAACAAGCGACTCACTTAGAACCAATATCGCTCACTTCATTATTTAACGCCTTTAGAGTCCATTTCTACGCAGCTCGACTGGCCAGACGTACCCGCAGACACGTCGAAAGAAACGACGAACAGAAAGAGATGAAGACTGCTGCTCTCTTCCTGGTACTATACGCCCTTCTCGTTCGGAAACGCGTAGACACACACACACACACACACACCCACACAGATATACACGCACACATTCCAGTCGAGCGAGTCATCTCGAGAGAGGCAAAGGATGCGCACCGATCCCGCGTCTCTTTGGCAAATATTTGCCCGACTTTGTTCTTTCTCTCTCTCTCTCTCCCTCGTGTGTCATGTGCTGCACGTGTTTCGCACGTACTATAGCTCTCTTTTTCCGAACCCTCGTGTATATGTGCTAGCGACGTTTTTTTTTTCTTCTTTTCGTCTCGCTTTGGAGCCTGGTGTGCTGGTATTACAGTGCGAACACCAGCGGAGAATATACCTTTTACGGGTTTTTTCTCGCAGGAGCGAATTGGCTGCGCAGTGTTTGCGCGAAGAGAGGCATTTTCAGGCGATTTTAATGTATTGGTGGTATGAGTATGGATATGTGTATGTGTGGATGTTGTTGGTTTATTTTCGGTGGGTTTCGATCGATATATATTTGTGTTCTTGTGTTTGGTTACTCGAAAATCGGCAAAAGTATGGTGAATTGTTGATTTCGCAATTTCAAATAGTATAGTCCATCTTTAATTTTATAAAATAGTAATCCTTTTAATCGTTGATTAATCAAAACTATGCTTCCAACCATCTTAATTTAAAAATTTGAAAGCATTTCTATTAGATTCAACTGAACAATCTTTTTTTATAGAAACAAAATAAATATACATGTAAATTACCATTTTAAATGAATATTAGTTCACATTACTCAAATTCTCTGAAGAAAGTTGAACTTATAAATGTATTTCGAATGGAATAGTCTTGCTTTTATTATTGAAAAGAAATATTGGAAAATCTAGAAATTTCATTATTGAAGTATGGAATAGAAATTTTCTAAACCTTTGTTTAAAAGAATTTGATGAAAAATATAAATGAAAATTTCGATGCTATTTGCAAAAAGTATTCAATAGATTGTATATCTAGTTTTAAATAATATGACATTTTTATCTTCACTTTGAATTAAAGTGAAGTATTGTTAAACTTATAGCATTTTTAAATACTGAAATTTGAAGTGCTTCTTTTATACCTTTAACTGTAAATTGCCTGATATTGAATAAGTGAACAGGAATTTTTTGTACCACTTCGAGTAAGAAAGTATTCGAGTCAATAAAGACAAACTAAAAGTAGTTCTTAAATAAAATAGCTGTTTGTAATTATTCATAAACATCTTAATAGATAATATTAATAGCGTTAAAAACATTGGTCATTGTATATACATATATAATAATTTGACCATCTTAAGAAATTGCTACATATAAATACAATTTTTTTAGAGAAATTGCCACTGAATTTTCCGGAAAAAATACACTACAAACTGTAACCGTTAGTCAAGCGGTCGTCTGGAGTTTTTTGCTGTGGCCTATAAAAAAATTTCCCGTGGGAGTCGTGGTAAAAATGTCAGATTTTGCGAAAATATGTATTTAATTACTTTTTAAGCTATATAATGCCCCAAGTCTTAATTTCAGAACAATAGATATTTTAGTGCAAATTTTGCTGAAAATGTTCTAAAAGCTTTCACAATGATTATTCTATTGTAAATCTATAATTATTAATATTGATTAGGTACTGTGAATTTCAAATCTAATCTCGCTAAAAAATTTATGAAACATAACATTTACAGTTCATGAAGTAAAATTTTCACATGATTAATATTAACTTTTCTTATAAGAGTGCTATAACAATTACAGAAAATACACATTGTTCCTCGATTAACATGAATTTAACGGAAATGTACAATCGATTATCATTCATTGTTCATAAAACTAATACACTACAACTTATATATATTATACACTCGATAAATTATTAATCAGTTGATTAAATCAATAATAAATTGCTATTAATATATTAATATTACAATATTCTTCTTACAAAAAAACAATTAAACTTACTGCTATAAATACGAATAATAGCATTTACAAATACCATACTATTCGCCGAACGAATAATAAACACGCTATATTCAAAGTTAAAATTACATTTCAATTACTCTTCGGCCAATCCATTTCTCGTGCGGCGAATGAATCCCTCGAGACCTTAAATACACCTCTCAAGCGCACTCTTCACTGCCTATTACTTCGCGTAAAAGCTACATTCCCCAATCTCTCTCACATGACACACCAAAACACATATACACACATCGCAGTTATTAAAATGTCGAGGTTCCACATCTTGACGTTAATATAGGCAATCGCTATATGTATGCTTCATCGTCCCGCAAAAACTCTTCAAAACCTCGCATCTCTCGCGTTTCTCGGTCCGCCACCACAAATCACCGATAAATCACTCGTTTACGACTATATAACCTACTCATACTCCTCGTCTCTGTCCCTTGCACGCGCTTCAGCCACAAAATCTTCGAAAAAAAAAACATATACAAACGGAAACGCGCACGTGCGTATGTATGCGTCTCTCGGTTTTTCCTCTGGATCTTAATGACAAAATGCTTTTATCGTTAAAAAGGAGCATATATAGCGCGGCGTGGCTCGTTAATATACGTTCGCGGCGATAAACCGCGCCTTTCGAGAGATGTCGGGAGCACGTGTATTACAGACGCCTTATATATATACAAGGTGACCATCTTAGAACGCACCACATTGATAACGTTACAACAAAATAATTAATCAATGAATAAATTCCG
>JAWWEQ010049635.1:0-13069 GCA_035583055.1 Torymus tubicola
TGCAGAAAATGCTAAAATCACCAACTTTGACCCTCTGCCACCAAAAAACTAGAAGTGAAAAAAATCTGAAAAAATTCTGGTTAACATATGGGATTGTTACGAAGCGATTTGGGTGATTTTAAAAGAAAACAAATTTTTACCTCTCGATTCACCAGAGAACTGCCCATATATATATATTCTTATATTATGGAGACACGAACAGGGACAGAGAAACAGAGACACGATCAGAGAGATAGTGACTGAGTGACATAGATGTAGAGAGAAGAACGGAATGATAGTGATGAAGAGACAGAGTCATTAAGATGGAGACATAAATACAGTTACATAGAGATCGAGACAGAGATACATAGGTGTAGAGACTGAAACATAGATGCACATACGTATAGACAGCTAACCTCTTTTTACCATATCCTAATCGGAAATACCATTTTCGCTTCAGACTCATATACGTGAATAGCAGATTTAGTTTCGGGTATGTTGAAAAAATAGTTTTCGCACTACCGGACCAAAATGGGCAAGTTTTTCCCTCCGAAGATGCGCAATATACTATTATATTATACATAGTCATATTATATTCTAGATTACAATTAAAATATTCTCAAAATTCTAAGTGGGAGTTGACGAACGGAACGAGTAGGGGCTACCCCCTATTATATATATATATATAAGGTGTCCCATTTTAATTGATCACCCCTAGAAATTGGCAGAAGATGTACTCGGAGAAAAAAATGATACATACAAAAATTTTAGGGTTTAAAGGGGGCCACTTACTGTTACTAACGATCTTGATCTTGAATGCGATTTTCATGGTTATTTCAAGGTCAAATTGATTTTTTTTAATGGGAACTGCTATTTTTTACCCCAGAAATGGAAAGACCGGAAATTTTACTTTCAGATAAGTACTCTCACAAATTTGTTGCTCTTTCCATTTCTGGGGCCAAAAATAGCAGTAACCATTAAAAAGTCGTTGGTACTTTTAGGTGGCCCCCTTTAAACCCTAAAATTTTTGTATGTATCATTTTTTTCTCCGAGTACATCTGCAAATTTCTGGGGGTGGGCGATTAAAATGGGACATCTAGTATGTACTTCTGACGTCTTTATACAAGATATCCCATTTTAATTGCCTATTATTAATATTTGATATCCAATATTCAAACGGTAAAAAAGGCGAATACGACATGATTGATTTTCTCCAAAAAAGAATAAAAGATTTCTTAAAATGTTATCTTTCAAATAGCACCATTCCGAAAATGGTTTAAAATCACTGAAAAAAGTTATGTGCAAATAAAGCTATAAAAATAATGAAAATAGTGCTTTTTAACTATTCTAGGTCAAGTTTCGCTTAATTAAAATTAAATTAAATTAAAAATGTATTTTTAATAAAATTTTAGGCTACTTTAATTTTTTTTTTAAGCACAATTTTAATTCAGATTTTTTAATTTTACCAATATATACAAATTATAACAAGTTTGTTTTAAAGAGAAATAGGCCTTTCTATAATAACTTTATATTATAATCAAAAATATTAATTATTTTTATAATGAAAAATTTCATTGTTCTTACGGAAAGGAAACCTATAAAAAAACCTATAAAACTTATAAAACCTCTAAAACCTCTATAAAAAATAAATAAAAATTGTAATTTTTTATGTTATAAATTTATCACCTGGAATTTGGTTTTAAATACTATGCATATATCTTCCTATATTATATAGTTGTAAGAGTAGTGTTTTTATATACGTATATATATATATAATATATTAAAAATGGGGGGTTGACGAGCGGAACAAGTAGGGGCTACCCCCTAATGTATAAATATATATATGGGATATTTCAGGTCAAATGAGCAGCTCAAAATTTTAAAATTGCTCACAATTTGTAGACACTTAGTTTTTCATGAGAAAAACATGTTCCTAAAGTTTTAGAGTAAATTTCAATAACTATAAAAGTTATTGCATATGAAAAATTGCTATTTTTTGCAATTTTTGGTGAAAACTCAACTTTTGCCTTTTTTTTTCCTCAAAATCCGGAAACTTTTTGTATAGTACATTGATTGGAAAAATGTTTGCATTTTACTTCTAGAATATAGTCATATTTTTGTATGACCCTTTTTGAAAGTCTCTGATTAGCTGCTTTTCAATGTACCTTAATAAACAAAAGGAAAGGAGTACGATAGAATATTTTTGTTCGGCAAATTTTTTTCTGATTCTGTATTGTAAACCTTTTAACATAAGCCCTGGACCAAGATGGGTTACATCTTCAGAAAAGAGCTATTAATTTTTAAAAGATGTAAAAACAGTGAAAAAACCCTGTTTTTGACATGACTAGTGGAGTCAAATTTACTTAATACTGAATTTCTTGTGTTTATTCAATAGAATTTTGTTTTTATGCTTCTTCTTTACACCACAGCTGTAAAATGTAATCATAAAAACTATTCATTACATTAATAATATCAAACTAATGCAGATAGCACGTATAACATATTGCAAGAACTTGTTTGTCGACCAGTTTATTCTCTTTACTACTTATAAATATATAATGGTTTTTTAGACACTATATAAAGTATCAATTTAACTAATAAAAAGTGTAAAAAGCATAAAATTATGTATAAATAGAATAGTTAAGGTCATGATGTTATAATAATAAAGAATAAACCTGTTATAGTAATTTATTTTTGGCCAAAAATTAAAAAAAGTTATAGGGGTTTTAAAATTTTAATTCAATTTCATTAATACTTTTTGGAATGACACGACTCTGGAAAATTTTTTAAATAGTTTTTTTTATTTACGTTCATACTGGGCATGTAATATATATCGAATCTACCCACCAAATACGAGAAAAAAAATAATTTAAAGTTAAAATCGCCCTAAAACCATCAGTTTTCCTATTTTCTATATAATATTTTTTAAAATAGTGGAACATGATTAAAAAAATTAAAAACTCGATTTTTCATTTATATTGAGACTTTTAATTCAATTTTTCATCGATTTTTGGTGTTCAAATTCTAACACCATACAGAGTTTCACAAATATATTACACTATTTATTTTCAGTTAGAGAAGATTTCTGAATTATTTCAGATTTTTCGAAACAGCGAAACAAGATTAAAAATATTAAAAACTCGATATTTCGTCGATTTCCCGTTTTCCTTGAAGAGAAAAATACTCGGCTGAGTTAAAGAATATTTTTTCTTCATTTCAACAGAGCATATTACCTCAATTTTCTTAGATTTTTTAAGTTGTAGAACATCAATAAAACAGTCTAGTTAAATACGTACATAATTCAGAGGATTTCCCTTAAAGAATTTAATGCCTAAAAATCGATGAAAAATCGAATTAAAAACTGGAACATCGATGAAAAATCGAATTAAAAACTAGAACATCGATGAAAAATCGAATTAAAAACTGGAACATCTATGAAAAATCGAGTTATTACTATTTATAATCATGTTTCCCTATTTAGAAAAATGTGGAATAATTCAGAGGACTTCTTTAAATCGAAATAAATAATATAAGTGTATTCGTGCTCATCTGTTTGGTGTCTTATAGAATTTAAAGCCTAAAATTCGACGAAATATCAAGTTTTAATATTTAGAATCATTCTACGTTATTTTGAAAAATCTGAAATAATTCAGAGGTCCTCTCTAAATGAAAGTAAATGGTATAAATATATTTGCGAGGCTCCGTTATGATTCAGAGGACTTCTCTAAATCCAAAATAAATAATGTAAGTGTATTTGCGTGTATCTGTTTGTTGTTTTATAGAATTTAAATCCTAAAAATCGACGAATATCAAATTTGTAATATTTTTAATCATGTTTTGCGTTTTCGAAAATTCTGAAATAATTCAGAGCTCTTCTCTAAATGAAAGTAAATGGTATAAATATATTTGTGAGGCTCCGTTATTATTCAGAGGACTTCTCTAAATCATAATAAATAATGTAAGTGTATTCGTGTGCATCTGTTTGTTGTTTTGTAGAATTTAAATCCTAAAAATCAACGAAACATCGAGTTTTTAATATTTAGAATCGTGCTTCGCTATTTCGAAAAATCTGAAATATTTCAGACGACTTCTCTAAATCCAAAATAAATAATATAAGTGTATTTGTGCGCATCGGCATGGTGTTTTATAGAATTTAATGCCTAAAAATCGATGAAAAATCGAGTTTTTAATATTTAGAATCGTGCTTCGCTATTTCGAAAAATCTGAATTAATGTAGAAGACTTTTTAGAATAAAAATACATAATATAAGTGTATTTGTGAGTCTCTATGGTGTTTTATAGAATTTTATGCCTAAAAATCAATGAAAAATCCAAATTAAAAGCCACGAAATCGATGAAAAATCGAGTTTTGAATATTTTTGATCATGATTCGCTATTTCGAAAAATCTGAAATAATTCAGACGACTTCTCTAAATCCAAAATAAATAATGTAGGTGTATTCGTGTGCATCTGTTTGTTGTTTTATAGAATTTAAAGCCTAAAATTCGACGAAATATCAAGTTTTAATATTTAGAATCATGCTACGTTATTTTGAAAAATCTGAAATAATTCAGAGGTCCTCTCTAAATGAAAGTAAATGGTATAAATATATTTGCGAGGCTCCGTTATGATTCAGAGGACTTCTCTAAATCCAAAATAAATAATGTAAGTGTATTCGCGTGTATCTGTTTGTTGTTTTATAGAATTTAAATCCTAAAAATCGACGAAATGTCGAGTTTTTAATATTTTTAATCATGTTTTGCGTTTTCGAAAATTCTGAAATAATTTAGGGAACTGTTTCAGTTTATAACAAACTAAGAAAAATTGTTTTTATATAACAAATAGGAAAACTGATGGTTTTATGGCGATTTTAAGCTTAAATTCTTTTTTCTCGTATTTGGCGGGTAGGTTCGATATATATTACAAGCGGAGTTTGAATGAAAATCAAAAAGAACTATTTAGAAATATTTTTCCCGTGTGGTCCTTCCAAAAAGTATTAAACAAATTGAATTCTTTGAAATAGTAATTTTTTGAATTTTTGGCAAAAAAAAATGAGCGAGGGTCCGTTAGATAGACATTAAAAAAATCTTTCTATTAAAAGAAAATAATCCCGTTTAACGGAAATTTCACGAAGATATTGCAAACAGATTGAAAAACGAAAAATTCGGTTTTCAAACTCATTTTTGAGGTAGGGGTCTAACAATTAGCGGAAGTTGATATATTTTCAACTCCTTTTAAGTTAGGCCAGATCCGAAATGAATTCATGACAGGGCTATTTTGACTTGAAAACCCGGCTATAGCCTTTTAGTAGGATATAGTACTACAAAAAATAAGACTTTTTGTAAACGATTAGGCCCGTAGACCCCGTAGGGCCCACGAAAGATTTTCAAAATATTTTCAAGATTTTTTTGTTCGGAGCTCTGTGAACTGTTTTTAACGTCCTGCATCTCTTTTGTTTTGTTTTTGTGTCAGCTATCTAAAAAAAATTTTTCCATACTCCAAAGTCATAAGGCCCATGTAGAGAACCTGATTTAGTGCGATAAAATTTTTCAAAATTTAGCCATATTTAAACAGCTGCCACCGATGCTTTAGTGGAAGGAAAATCATTTAGCAGGTCTTGTTTGATAGATTTTTTAATCACCTTTAAAATGCCGCAAACGGAATTGTAATCGGTTGAGTTGGCTTGTCCATACAAATGTCTTAAATGCCTTTTTCGCTAAAATCGCGTTTTTTCGAATTTTCAAACTGATGCCACGAAAATCTGTCAATTTCAAATACTATGTAGGTACAATAACTTCTATATAAAACTAGTTTACTTTTTAGCCTTTAAATACCCTTTCGAAGCTCTCAAGAATCGGCCATTTTCGCTATTTTCGCTTCTTTGTGTGCTAACGTACGTTACTCTTCTGCCTTATACCAGTCAACTCAGGGTTTGAATACAGTCTCATATTTACAATGTAAAGAAAGTAGATATGAAACCTGAGTTCCTAGTGTTTAAAAATTTTTTTATTTTCTTGGTATAAAATCCGTGAACGTTGATTTTACGATTTTGTGTGTCTTACATAATAACGCTGTTACTTCGGCCCGAGAGCGCCTAGGAACCTCTTTCAAAAACCAAAATGAAGCTTTTCTTTTCTACTTTAATGATCAATTATGATTTTTGCTCTCTGTTCCATTTTTATGATGTTTATTGCGCTATATGAAAAAAAACAACAATTAGATGTTTTTGCACATTTTCGATAACTTGCTATTAGCGCTAATAGATCAACTGTCACGCAACAGCAATTTTTTTTTTGTGAAATAGTCAAAGTAGAGTTGAATACCATGAATTCTTTGAAGAGAAGTTTTTTCGGCGATTTGGAACTGAGACAAGAAGATTTCAAGGTAAGCCTCATAACCGAAAAAAGTATGGGCCTAATAATGGATTACTCTAAAATTTACTGTAGATTTTGATGTATATTATATGTTGTAATATCACAAATTTCACACATTCATATGCTGTAAGTATTTAGAAGTGTTTCCGCACTTGTTAAATATCACATTTTAAATGTGATAAAACATTAAAATTATTATATTTATTTTTTGTTTATAAAACTAATGCTTTAGAATTAAAAGCTAGATTCGATAAAGCCAAAGCGTTTCCAGATACTTTAAAATGTCACGCTTTTATTCCAATAGATAACGAGACTCTGAAACTTAAAAAAACAACTTTGGAATCTGAGTATTACTTATTTCCTAAATTAAAGTAGATAAAAATGTTAAAAAGTCTTGAATATTTTTAAAAGCTCATGAGTATAAATAGTAATGATGGTAAATCAAGCAGGCCCGGTCGCGAGCCAACTCCACAGTCGCACGAGCTAGGCGCCGCCACGTCTGGCCGAGCGCCTCGCGTTTCTTGAACAATATCTTGGAAAAATCAAAAAACGCCTATGGAAAAAATGTCTATTTCTATGTAAAATTTCCTTCTCTTTCGATCCAGCAGGTCAAAAAAAAATATTAAAACTATAGTTTTGAGATATAACACATTTTATGTTTTTTCAAGATCAAATTTAGAAAATTTTGGAAAACTAATAGAACCACTAGAAAGCTGAGGAAAAAATACATCGAAATTCCTGGGTCATTATTTTTTTAAGGTACATTTTAGTCCTTAAAGCACAAGCTAAAAACAACATGATTCGGCACTCGCGCGCCGCGCTTGGAGGTCTGACGTGAAACGTCTCATACATGCCCGGTTCTTTGTCATGTCGCAGATGAAATGTTATAAAAATCTCATTTTTTGCCTACATTTCTATTACTTTTGTACATTATTCTGCCTTAATTTGTAAAAAAAATGTTTTTACAATATACTAGCAGATATATAAGTAAGAAAAATTAATAGTATATACCGAGTATGTAAATATGGAGTGTATTTCATACGACAAGCAAGTTAGAAAAGCAAACCAAGGTATTATCGAACAATAACTTTATTGACTATTCATATGCCTGATTATTTTAAATGTTTAATTTTTTTAGTTAAACTTATATCAATATTTTCTTATATCTTTTAAAAACATTGTTTCTTTTTTCCAAATTAAGGCAGTATAATGGATAAAAGTAATAGAAATATAGTCAAAAAATGACATTTTTAATAAAATTTCAGGATATTTTATATTACTACCATGAATTTCCTGAAACCTGGATCAGTGACCGGTTCATATTAAAACTCAATTTTCAATACTGAAATCATTTTTTTACACTGATAAATTATGCCTAAACCTACATAACCTATATTTTCTAAAAATATAGCTCTTTTACAATAAAACGTCTCCGAGTAATTTGTTTGTAAAAGGCTTCTAAAATAAGTAAACCGGGATTGAAATTTGCAAAAAGATCATGAAAATTCATGAATTTAGTAACTTCGACGCTCCATAACACCAATACATAGTTTTTAAAAAATCTGAAAATTTCATGTTAGCTCTAAATATGTAGTTGAAAGAATTACCATTTAGAATAATATGCGTAGAATCAAAAAATTAAATAACAAAAATATTGATTTAAAAACTCTAAAAATACATATACGTATCACAAAAAATATGGTGTCCACCTATGACTAGTGGGCCTTTTTACTTCGTATGTTTGCAACAATCGTCTTCAGTTCGTAAAATGCCTTAGCTCCTACAGCTCAGCCTTCGATTTGGTCCACCAACTCCACACTCGGTAAAAAGGTCCACTTCAGGCTCTAGGTACACAATATACTATTCTACAAAAGTGTTCGTATAAATCTTGAAATGTGATATGATTAGATTTAGATTTAAAATCTAAAAACTAACAGGTGATTAAAGATAATTCATGAATTTTGAAAATTGCAAAACTTTTGATGTGCAATAAAAAACAGAAAAAATAACTTAGAAAAATTTGCAATCCACAGAAAGGTAGTATTTCACCTCTACTTTAATATCCTTTTTTGATTTTTATTCTATGACTAATACAACCGAAGATATTGTAGTCTAAAGAGCGACCCTATTTACAAAAAATTTTCACGAATTTATGGTCGGTACTGTATATAAAATGAAAAAATTCTAGGATTGTCAACTTTGATATGACAGAGTTTGAAAACATTGATTATAAAAAGTCTGAAAAAATTTACCAGTAATGCATACATAAAATAAAACATTTTCATAAAGTTTAAAGGAAATATATTTTTTGCCCTTTCGATTTAACAGAGAACACATGTGTGTAAGCCATTTCATGTCAACTGTGCACTTCAAAATTTAAAAATTGCTTACAATTTTTGGATGTTTCATATTAGTCACAGAATAGAAATCTAAAATTTTAAAGCAAATCTGTAACTTTTTAATAGTTACAATTTTTTTTAAATGTTTCAATTTTTACGATTTTTCAAATTAAAAACTTAAAACTTTTTATGCAAAAGATTGTATGGGAATAAGTTTACCAATTCAAAAAATTGTTAAAAATCATTTTTTCACTAATAGAAAGTTTTTTGTTATCACTATTTTTAAATACAGTATTCAAATCGTGTACAGCCAGGCTGATTTTACCCAGAAAGGTCTTGTAGATTCCTTAAAATATTATCTTTAAAATAGTACCATGATGAAGATGGAATGAGATCACTGAAGAAAGTTATACTTTCAAGCCGTAAAAATCGTGACAATAATGCCTTTTTAGTGTGCGTGACTATCTTCACCACAAAATTTATGAAAATACCTTTTTATTGTACAAAAATGTTCGGATGAATCCCAGGACGTGTTTTTTCATCGTTTTTTGATTTAAAAAATTAATTTAGTTTTTATTTTTTTCCAAAATGGCTGACACAAGTTAAAACAATTGTAGTTAAATTTTATAAAAATTACAACAAAAAAAGTGTATCTAAAATATTTCAGAGTAAAAAATCGGTTAATACTAATAAAGTTAATCATGAATTCCATTTCGAAATACATTTTATGTGTGGTTTTAAAAGTATTTTTATTGAAAAACTAAAAAAAAATTTAAATAAAAAAACTATTCTAATGTCTAATGGAAGATACACTTTACTGAATTGATATAAATTAATCAAAATTGGCAAAAGATGTAAAAAAACTACTAAAACAATCATCTTTGATATGAGACAGTTAAAAAACATTAATTATCAAAAATTCGAAAATTCACCAGTATCCGATACACAAAATGGACAATCCGTCATGTGTTTGTATGCGTGTGCATGCATACGCGCGAGTGTTTGTATGTGTGTGTATGAAATCAGCTGTTTTGTTTAACATATTCAATTATTTTATTTAGAAATTAATTTAGTTTTTTAATAAAAGCATTATTAAAATTGACAAAATTTACGTTAAAGATAGGATGTCGGAAATATTGAAAATCACATGTCTTTTAAATGATCTTTTCTACATGTTATTTTTTCATTATTATACAATTATAATAGAAATTTATGAAATAAGCATATATATTGTGTCTATTTTATTTGCACAAATGAACATAAATTTCTTAAATACTACATAAGAATAAATCATACATTATAAACAAATAATAAACATTTGAACAAACATATAACTTTTAGAAATTGATAAATATTTTAGTCATAATTTTATTTGTAACACACAAGCGCGTATGTATGTGTGTTTATGTGTAATTTATTACTGCTTAATGAAACTACGATTTATTTAGAATCATAATTAAGGTTATCTTGCTTCGGTTGGTTCTGTAATATCTATTAACTCTGTGGATCTCGGTACGTTAGTGCGCATGGTGGACAGGCGTAAAAGAGCATTGTGCTGTAAGAGAACAGAGTTCGAGTATCGATCCGTGCGGTACAAAACTACCCCTATCACAGACGTAGTGTCTGAAAGACTCTAGACGTCTTCGTATACTACAATTGGTATACCTTTCATATCTTTTTCGTTTATATTTACTATTAAAATATTTATTATTATCATAACTTATTTATTATTCGTGGGCAGATTATTTTTACACTAAAAATTCCTTAATCCAAACCGTTATCTCCAATCAAACATATGTGAATAAGTAATTTTGTTTTATAGTAATAATTATCACTGCGGTATATTCAATGATTAACCTGATCATCTAATAAAATAATTTGTTTTATAGGTTTATTTTACGCTGTTATAGTTTAATTCATCGTCACATCTTTTTGTACCACTGGTGCTTACATTTGGAATCCAGCAAAACGTATGTATTCATGATCGTATTTTTATAATTCTAATAGTAAGCATTAAATTCATATACTATACGTCAAAATAAATCAACGTTATTGGTGTTTTGTGACTTTTGTCATATAGTTAAATTGATGAAATAGATATTTTATATATTTTTTTCTTATTGTAAGCACATTTAGTACAATAAATGGCACTTTTGGTATAAAACTTTTTAAAACAATATTTTGCTATTTGTTGCTGTAATATATTTTAGAAAAATGTTCCTTCACATATTTTAATTAAACATAATGATAAAGAAAATCAAAAGTTTGATCTAACTCTTTTTTATTGCATACTATTTATGACGCACTGTTTAGATTTTATATCAACACTGTCATGATGTTATGATACACGGAGGGTTTATATCTATACACAAAATACGTGTTCCAAAATGAAATTACATACATGAAATATTTATTAAGTTTTAAAAAGATGTTGATTAAAAATTATGTACTATTGATTTTTGGATTACTTTTCTATTGCAGAAATATCATTTTGGATCCTTTATATCTTTAGTTTTGACTAAATAACTTCAGTTTGGATTAAAAATGAATGATACAGTTACTTTTCAAAACTTGTCCACGTGCTTCTGCAAGAATGTCTAAGATATATACCTATATTAAATTTAGTTATTTATACCACAAAGTTTCGTTTTATGATAAAAGTTTTGCTTAAAATATTTTTTTTAGAATCAATATATCTTAAAAATAATAAGGATTCATAAAAAGATAATTTAGTGTCTAGCACTATAAAAATATATTATCCAAAAAATATTATTAATTTGGATAAATAGAAAGGCTCATTAATAAGTACACTTATTGTGGTCTAGTAGAGAATCTATTGATTTTATAGAATTTATTGTTTTTAAAAACAAGCAAATTATATACAAGTTGGAAATATATGTTAAAATTACATACTTAGGAGATTATTCGGAGATTAAAGCATTAATTTATTTATTCTTTTTTAGAGAAGTAAAGCTCTTTTTTATGTGCCCTATAAAGAAACAACAATTTGTTAGTATATAGTTTTAATGTAACTAGTTCACATTTTCAACTGCTTGAAAGTTGAATTAAAATGCCAACACGATTTGACCATATTATTATGTTTCTACACATGTAAATTGTATAAAAAAAAAGTACTGAAGTTTTTTTATACTTACAAAGGGAGTATCTCAGATGCGGATCATAGATTTTTCTCAAACTTTGAGATATGATTTTAGATATCGAAATATGAAGAAAGCCACAATATTAGCTCCTAATGCTTGAATAAACTGACGTGATCGATGTTTTCAGATGTATTTTAAGAAAATACTGAAAAAAGTGCTATGTCTTTTATATTAACTATTTAGTCTAGACAAGTCTCACATAGAATTGTAAACAGATACAATGAAACTCCTTCTAAAGTTATGATAGTTCAAAGTTAAGCAACTAAAAACCACTTAACAATCGATGAAACCTAGAGCTTCAATTTCACGTGTATCTGATGCATATTTTGTTTCTCAACTTTTAACTAACGTAACTTTAGAAGCAGTTGATATTTCTTAATTCTAAAAGAAGTAATGAAAAGCTTGCACTCTCTAGTTTTATTGTTTCTTTTTTACAATTCTATGTAAGACTTCTCTACACTAGATAGTTAATATAAAAGACATAGCACTTTTTTCAGTACCTCCATAAAATACAGCTGAGAATGTCGATAACTTCAGTTTATTGAAGCGTTAGAATCTAATATCGTGGCTTCCTTCATATTTCGGTATCTAAAATGATATCTGAAAGTTTGAAAGAAATCCGGATCTGGGATACTCTCCTTGTTAGTTAAATGGATGTAGGAGCAAACTTTACTAATGATGACTCCCACTTTCAGCCGTATAGCCCATTTTTCGCGGTTAAAAAGCACTATTTTCACTACTTTTACAGCTTTAATTTCAAGTGCATAACGTGGAGCCATTGGAGCTTCATGCCAAATAAAAACATCTTTTTGCTTTAGAAATTGTCCTTTCTTTGATTGCATAGCAATATTTGATAAAGAATACGATAATAAAGGTGCAGATGAACAAAATACTTTATGAACTATCATCCCCTTTAGTAACAACGTTTCGTCAATTCAAGTAAAAGCTATACAAAAAATTTTTTATTTTGACTTTTCAATAAATGGTATAATGTCGTATAAGCAAATGTTTTCCCAGAACCACCGGGACCATCAATATAGTTGCACCTAGTACCGTCGGAATAAAAAACTTTCTGCTCATCATTTAACATCTTGCATTGCCTATTGCCTATATATTTCTGCTAAATCAACGTATAAAAGACTTAAAAACTCGTGAAATCTCTCTAAAATTACTTTTTTAAAAAAAGTAAAAATATTGGCGAGTAAGTATATCCGTTT
>JAWWEQ010049636.1:0-13068 GCA_035583055.1 Torymus tubicola
CACCTCATGCTTGGGAGAAGTTGCTGGACAAAAACAAGTCCGAAAACCGATGGCTTGAAGAGAATTTCCATGGCATTGTGTGGAGAGCCGGCAACATTCCTTACGAAGAACTTGGTAACACTCTCCACGACGTACTCGATGGAGCGGAGATATATGTAAAAGGACTGGAGAAAACAAAATGGCTGCACAGATTTTTCCTGATCGGTAAGCTATTAATTTTTTTTCCGTATAAATATATCTCACACACACTCGTTTATTTTTTTAGGTTAGTTTTCAACATTGACGACATGGGATACCCGTCTTCACAAACCACTGTGATCAGAGCTGGGTTGTCGCATGTTGAACGGTCGCTATTCCACTTGCTTGCGGTACTGGGTACTCCCTCCTTACCCGGGACCTTATCTGACTACTGGCTTATTATAAGTACTGTATAGGTACTACTCTGCACCAACGGTTCGCGCCGCGTGCTGTTGTCACGCCGCATTTTATAACAATCACCTGTAAAGAACCTTGAGTGAATATTGCATCATCCGTCGACTGCTGAGGCGTGCCCTCATTAATGGGTAAAGCGTGCGCTCGTGAGTTATGCACTGTGCTACTGCGAGAAGAAGCAAAGAAGATTGTTTATGGTAGTTTTTCGAGACACACACACGCACACACGCACACACGCACACACGCACACACGCACACACGCACACACGCACACACCCACACACCCACACTTGCACACACGCACACACGCGCACATGCGCACACGCGCACACGGGCACACGCGCACACACGCACACACGACGATTCAACAATCAGCGACATGGATGAGAGCATCCTCCAGGATTTAATACAATTTGCATCATCGCAGCATCCACCATAACACTAGCAGCAAGACGAGGAGGAGGACGAGGACGTTGATGTGAATCTCCTGAGGAGGTGCGACGCAGCGCTGACGAGGCTGACATGCGTAAATCGCCTCGTCAGCTCCTTCAGAAGCTTCAATATCTGGTCGGGGAGGAGGAACCCGAGCAGCCCTCCTCCTCGAAGCAGCAGCCGACCTCCTCGAAGCCGCCACCAAAGCACATCATGTGGTTACCATCGCCACAATTTGAAGCTATAGCGGTATGTAATTTTTTATTGTGTGTCCGTACGTGTGCGGGCGTGTACGTGTAGTACGCGTACGGGTGCGGTTGTGTGCTTACGTGTGAGTGTGTGCGGAAGTGGACGTGTGTGCGGAGGTGTACGTGTAGTTCGGGCGCGTACGTGTGCGGAAATGAACGTGTAGTGCGCTCATGGATTCGTACGTGTAAGTGTGTGCGGAAGTGTACGTGTGTGGGCATTTACGTGTAAGCGTGCGCGGAAGTGTATGTATTGTGCGGTGCGGTGCGGTGTACGTGTAAGCGTGTGCGGAAGTGTATGTATTGTGCGGTGCAGGGTAAGTGTATGAGCGTTTATGTGTAAACGTATAAGCGTTTGCGGGAGTATATATCTACAATGCACGATGCAGTGTGCGGGTGTGAGTGCAGATGCTTGTATGTAAAGTGAAAGCATGTGTGTGTGTGTGTATCTGCCCGGGCGTGTATGTGCGAATAAGTACATTAAATTAATAATTTTTTCTTTTATCTAGGAGAACTTTCATAATCTGAAGGACCCTCTGGTCTCGATGCTGCCACAGCGCCTTGTTATTAGAAGGCAGACGATAGAGAGGTGAGATAATTTTATTCTAATTTCATTCTAACTTTATTCCAATTTTATTCTAATTTATCTATTCTAATTATTTTCTCTTGTGAAATTTCAAAAACACACAACAGAGGAGGTGCTACCCTAACTATTGGAGCAAGTGAGGGAAATGAAGATTTTTATTATTTTTTAAATATATTTTTATAATTATAAGTTTATATTAACTTTTTTATAATTATATTTATTTTGAATAAAATAAAAGTAATGTTTTTTTTCTTATTTAATCTTAAGATGATATGTTATAAATGTATAACACGTATATAAATGATTAAGTGTGAATGTCTATATATAAATGAGAGTGTATAATGTATGATAGTGTTTGTATGTAAATGAGAGTGTATGAATGATAGTGTGTGAATGTAAATGAGAGTTTATGAATGGTTATATGTAAATGAGGTGTGAGAATGAATATATGTGAATATATATAAATGAGAGTGTGTATGTGGATGATTGACTACGTAAGAATGTATACGTATGATTGATTATTTAATAAGTTTAAATGTATATTTAATAAAGTTTAAACAAGTTTAAATATAGTTTAAATGAGTTGAAATGTAGTTTAAAACAAGTTTAATAAAGTTTAAGCAAGTTTAAGTTTTGTTTCACAAAATTTTATGAACGTAGTTTAATCAAGTTTACAACAAGTTTGAACATAGTTTAAACAAGTTTGAACATAGTTTAAACAAGTTTGAACATAGTTTAAACAAGTTTCAATATAGTTTAAGAAAGGTTAATATGGAAATATACCTCTCTATGAGAGGATGAGCGGTGTATGTATATATATTTATATAAGAAAAAGAGAAAAAAGAAAATGGTAGGAGCCCCAACCAACGGTCCCACCTGTCAGGAACAACCGTTCATATATCAAATATTTTCTCTCTCTTTTATATATTTATTATTAAGTAATTTTATAATTATGTATACATTGAATGAAATAATTCTTTGGTAAGTGTGTTCACGCTTTCTGTTCGCGGCATAGGTACACAGTTCGAACAATGCTCTTCCTTACAATAGCCACCATCTCAATGTTTCTGCACTCTTCACAGCACACTTCGGTTTTGGACAGAGCGGATGTCTTGGGCAACTTACTTTCTCTTCAATATGAATTTTTTGGAGTGCAGGACATCCAAAATCCTCAATATTATTAACTAGTCTAAGAAAAAAAATAGAAATGTAATGACTGAAAATTATGTAAGAATATTGCTTTTTTAATACTTACTGTCCGGGAAACATTTCTTCAATCCACTTTATTTTTTCACACCCTTTCACGTGGATTGTTCTTGAGTCTACTTTATAAAATCTCTATTATTTAGCTATATGGAAACGTTCCAGACTCCCATGCCATTCCATGATAATTTTTTATAAGCCACTCATTCACCGTCTTTTCTCAGAGTAGACGTTTCCATCTGCAAAGTGGTTGAAAGTGATAGTCTAATGGAATGGAGTCCTCAGATAGCTCGAGGATGAAGAATAAATTCGACGATCTTTTGAATTCCTAAACGACTATGATGTACTCCATTCTTTCTGCTGATAAAGAGCTGTTGCTGTTTACTAGCGGAGTAGGGAGCGCTCTTTTATAACTCAGATTCTCCTTTCTAGAAACTTCCTTCCATGAATCCCCCCCTTCCTTTCCTCCTCGAAGTTTCCATCCTTCATCGAAAGTTCTTTCCTTCCTTGAATCCTTCCACTATCATACCTTCGAAGGGTTATAAAAGCGATCACATCGTTACAGAGCCAACAGTCGATTAAATTGAATCAGCGAGTTCACTAAGTGCTACTTCCCAGTGCAAGATAGACTGTAAGGATACATCGAGTGTTGTATCGCAGTGTAAGGACTACTACGAGAATACATCGTGTTCTACTTCCTAGTTAGGCCAGTCGAATTAATCTTTTTTTTGCCTGTTCTGCGACTTAATTGTAAGCCGACATTTTCAAAGCGAACGTGATTGAGGAGGCCACAAGGAACAATAATCCGGTGAGTGAGTATAAAAATTTATATGGCAACTATTTTGAATTAACAATTTAATGCTTGGAAAAACAGTGTTTTGACTGCTACAAAAAAAAACTACTGACGTTACAGAAAAAACAGATTTTGGTCATTTTTGCGTGATTTTTCCCGAGCCGTGGGACGTCGTACGAGGATGTAGTATGCGGATTTCGTAAGTTTAACATCTCTACTTTTACGAACAATGAATACCTACGCGATTTTTTCAAATTTAATTGTTTAAAATCGCAAAATAAAAAAATGGCATTTTTTTGTTATTAATAAAAGCAATCGCGGCTCAACTATTTGCCGTAGCTAATCGAGAGTAGGTTAGTTGAAATGCTAGCATCTTTTCACAAATTGTAAGAGATATACGAACTCTGTAAGTGCTCTGGGAGCCGAGATAAATATTTTTTTTTGTAAAAATTGCTGTGTCTTGAATTACACACGCCCACAAAAAAAAAGTTGTGGGTTCTTTTGACCAGACCAACTTTTTCCTACGTATTTTTCGATGCTGAATCCGAATCTGCAGTCAAAATATAGCCTTCTGCAGCGTTTTTTTACGTTTATGCAAAAAATCTCATTGTTTACGGTTTTTTTTCAGGTTTTTTTCCAATTAAAAAAAATAAAGGGAGAAGCGATTAAATTGACTTCAGAACTGAATTCTACGGATCAAAATACATCGAAAACCATTGTTTGAATATTTTTTTCGCGAAATTTCAACCCTTCGTACGGCTTTGAAAAAGGTAACGGATCAGGAAAAGCCAAAAATCATTCTAAACTTAATAAAACACGTTTAAAATTTAATTTTACACCTTAGAAAAAGTAAGTAGGAATTGCATATACTACTTCGGGGGTTTTCGAGGTCGCTGATCATCAATTTGATGTCAGATTTATAAAATAATGCTCCCAGGGGGCGCTAGCGGACAGCGACTGGGATAAACTAATCGATGTTTCTGAAAATCGTGTCCTAAGCAGAAGTTTCAGCCTTAACGATATGACATTTTAAATTGGTTTTCGCTTACGCACGCGTTTTTCTTCGAATGATCTATGTAGAGGGTTTCTGACACGTTTTTTCCCCACTTTTTGAGATTATTTCTCTTTTCATCATTCAGCAGTAATCTGCCAACATATTTATGCCTCATCGTCCTCGATATCTGCGTTCAAATTCTTTCAAGTCGTGGTGAAACCTTTCACCTTGCTCTTGACTGAAGTCCCCGTTATTTTCTGGACGTTAATCAACATGTGAATCAAGAAAATGAAGTTTTAAGTTCATTAGACAGCCTAATATTTCGAAATTACGTACCATTCTTTTCACAATTTCTATGTAATTTACGTCTTTTGTATTACCCAAAAATTTTGTTGATATTGACACATTATCTCAGTAAATAATTGACGTAAACCCTTCATTTTTTTTAATTTCGGGTAGCTCGCGAAAATATTAACATATGGCTTACTCATTTCCTCGAAAAGTTTATTTAACAATACTTAATTAACAATAACTATTTTTATTAACTTTTTCTCTTTTTTTAATAACTACATTTATTTTATGCAGTGGTACATATTATTAATTCATTAATCATATTTTTAGAGTAGATTTGAATTTTGCCGCGCTTTCATGTGTTCAGAAAGGCATCGGGCTGAAACATTTTGTTAGTTTGGGCGGTGAAATTGAATTTAATAGACAAACTATTATTTCAATTTCACAAAATAAATTTTTAAGTAAAGACAAAAATTAAAAAAAATTTAATTACATTATTGTGCGAACTGTTCGAAAAAGAAAATAGCAAAACTTTAGTCGCCGAGGAGGATGCAGATTTTCTCATAGTGATAACGTCGGAAAAATGCAGCCTTACGTGGATAACGTAGATCGTTGGAGAAGATATAGATTTACTCGTCATATTAAACAAATACAAATATAATACTATCTACTTTTTGAAACCCGGCAAAGGAAATATACAGGACAGTATTTAGGACAGCAATAGCTTTAAACATTCAAAATGGCAACATTTTCTCACGTTCATTCACGCTTTCACAGGATGTGACACTACACGTCTTGCTTTTTTAAGCAAGGCAAAAATAAAATTATCAATATTTTATTAAACGATAGCTGTCTCCAACAATAGGCTCAACGGTTTTACGATCCCAATGCGATGCCTGAAGCTTTAGCTGCGAGTGCATGTGAAATAGTTAGCAGATTATATGGAACACAGAGAGATAAAGAAACTTTACATGAGCAGCGGTATCTAAACTTCAAAAAGTCTGCGTTAAAAGGTTCTACAAAACTCGAAAATTTGCCTCCTACTGAAGGTGCCACAATGCAGCATGTATTACGCATATGCCTCCAAGTGCAACAGTGGGAAGGCTACACTAAAAATCCAACGGACTAGGGTTGGAAAGAGCGGCTTTATGTTTTACACCCCGTTCCCCCACTGCTGCGAAAAATTAGCTGTAGATGTGAAACGGGATGCAAGAAAAAGACTGCAGCTGCCGAAAGCATGGCTTACGATGATCAAGTATATGCTCATCATGCCATGGTGAACCCTGCACGGATGAAATTTTTATCGATATGGCAGATATCATGCATAATGATGCAGAATATGACGAGCAGTTCGAAACCGAATGCGAAGTACCATCAAGTACTAATGAAAATGTCACACAAAAAACGAATGATGAAGAAGATAAAGAAAATGAAGATGAAGAAGAAGAAATAGCAGAACAAAACGAAGAACAGAATGAGTCAGTATGATGTCCAACAAAAGCGAAAAAACGTAAAATAACCATTTAAGTAATATTGAAATCTCCAATAAATGATTTTATCAAAACAAATACATTATTTTTTATTATTTCATTAACTAGTAGTAGACACCCTAGCATTTATCCATAAGTAATTCATCTTTTATTTATGAAAAAAAGAGAAAAAAGTTAATAAAAATAATTATTTTTGCGAGATACCCCAAATTAAAAAAAAAATCAAGGGTTTACGTCAATTACCGAGACATGAAAAAAATTTCGATCGCGTCGGATTTGAAGTTCCTATACTCAGTTTTTGCGCGCGACACTGTAGCCTTCTCCACTTTTGACCCTCGCCTTCGTGATTATTTATAACAATGTAATTTTGCAATATATATTTTTTTTGTGTTAGTACAACTATTAATTCGATTTTTGCCGCTGTCTCGTTTCTTAATAATAATTGAAGACATAGCGATTTTTACAAAAAAAAAAAAAATTATCTTAGTTGCCAGAACACTTACAGAGTTCGTAGACATCTTAAAATTTGTGAAAAAATTGCCAGCTTTCCAACGAACCTATGGTCGATTAGCTACGGCAAATATTCGAGCCGTAATTGTTTTTATTAATAACAACAAAAATGACTTTTTTTTTATTTTGCGATTTTAAACAATCAAATTTGAAAAAATCGCTTAGCTATTCATTGTTCGTGAAAGTATAAATGTTAAATTTTCGGAATCCATTTACTGCATACTCGTACGACGTCCTACGGCTTGGGAAAAATAACGCAAAACTGACCAAAATCTAATAAATAATTACAATTGTGCAAAAACTATTAAATATTTTTAGCTAAAATTTTAACTGCTTATTAACTACCATAAGAGCATAGTTTAAAAAATTATAAAGCACCTAGCGACATTTTTAACAGAGTAATAAACAATCGTAAAAATGACCTTTTTAGGCGGTTTTTTTCGATTTGCAGATAAACATATTAACTAAATTTTAATCTGTAAATTGCGTTTGATAGATCTTTTTAATATCTACAAAGTTTACTTCTAACGTTTTCTGTAAAGTCAGTAGTGTTTTTGCAGCAGTCAGAAAACTGTTTTTCCAAGTATTAAATTGTTAATTCAAAATAGTTACCATATAAATTTGTATACTCACTCACCGGATTATTGTTCCTGGTGGCCTCCTCAATCACGTTCGCTTTGAAAAGGTCGGCTTACAATTAAGTTGCAATAAAAGACTAATTTGATTGGCCTAAGTGTGTAACGTCTACTATTTCGAGGATTCTACTGCCCGGTGTAAGGTCTACTACCAGGATTCATCAGGCCAGTATTGTAGAAGAATATAAGTCATCTGGGATAATTGGGGGAGAATGATAACTCCTGAATATTATGGTTATACAGATAAATTATTATTCAAATCATTAGAGAGTGCGAACAAAGGAGTTGCAACTTTTACTGATATAGAAAACTGGCTTAATTTGAATAGTGAGGCTATTAGTGCATTAGAGAAGTTAACTCCTTCGGAAACGCTTACTAGAGCAAAGAAGCAGAAATGTAAAACATCAATGATGCATGAGCTTACTATTAAGTGAGAAAGATGACCAAAGCGTTAAATGGAATGACGTGTTGTCAGCATTTGAGAGATGTATAAGATCAGGTGTAATATCCAATTTGACTCATATGGATATCGTCACGTTTATGAAGGATGCACAAATCTTCTTTGAATCGAAGATAACGGAGGCTCTCAAGGTATACAATGCAATTAAAGTGAATGCCGAACTTGTAGCAGAATATATAATTCAAAGAAGTGACTCTGTAGATGCAGAAGTAAAATACTTTAATCCCGAAAACGCACCGATACTTAACAATGTTAAACAAAAGAATAAATGTTGCTTCAAAATCCATGGTTAGAAGTAACTCTGCTCGTAAGGCGATTCTCTCTGCTTTGAAAGGAGCTCGTTCTGCAGTCAAGAAAGCAGGTGGCAAACGTAACATTATAATTCCACGTGTTTTACCAGTACCGTCAAAAGTAGGTGAATTCCTACCATTTCTTGTACCAATATTCGCTGGGTTGAGTGCAGTTGGTGCGGTGGCTGGTGGTGCTGCGAGTATAGCAAAAATTGTCAATGATGCGAGTGCAGCTAAGAAGCAATTAGAAGAGAATCAGAGGCACAACATGAAAATGGAAGAAATAACATTGGGAAAGGGTCTTTTTCTGAAAACGTATAAAACCGGTGCAGAAATAACAGCGATATACAGGGTGATGTTCCCAGAAATAAGCGATATAGGTACGTATCTGTATATATATATATATATATATATATACAGTATCTGTATATATATATATTCACAAATCCAATACAGTTTGATAAAGACGATAAGGTATGGCTAATTAAAGAACCAAAACCGGGTAAACTTGAAAAAGATCATTATCAAAGCCCTTTCGATATATTAAAAGTAAATGAAAAAAATAATATCACAATTAATTGTAAAGGAAAATCAAAAACAGTACATTCAAACAAATTGAGTCTTGAAAATGAAACAAATTAGTAAAATAATTTTCTCTTTCAGGAAATGCCGAAAACATTAATAAAAATTGTTATAATTTTAATCTTCATTAAATATAACAAAACCATAATTGGATTCAACTGCGGCTCTGCTGACCAAGCAGTGAAAATATACACCCTAGTGGATATTGGGGAATGCGACTTTCATAAAGACGATTTGCAAATGTCCAATACAACTATAGAATTATTACAATTAGCGAAATACAAAACAACTTACGTAATTCAATGTACAATAGAAATAAACCGAACAATATATCACTGCGGAATGTTCAGTCATTCAGGTCCTGTTGAAAACGGCCTACAGGAATATTTATAGGATGTTAGCGCCGAACAATGTAAGTTTATTCACAATACGGGAATATTCAAATATAACAATTTTCATACAATAGCGAATATTAAAATAAACGAAACTAAAACAGTAGAAATCGACCGCGCAGGAAAAAACGAAGGGAAATCCCATTCAGGAGGCACCTAAGCGGATGATTACGGAAGTTGGGATACGCAAAACTAAACGCAAATGAGAATAAATTACATTTAAACGCTCAAGCCGGTTATGCATTTTGGTCGCATGTTCCAAACGAAAACTATTTTGATAAGAAATACGAAGTTTTTTTTGAAGGGCACTATAACAAAAACATTATTACCAAACCAGGAAGTAATTTACACACTAAATACTTATGATATATCTTTTACTTTAAACGCTGTAGAAAATATTAAATTTTGCGACAGAATTATAACGAAAACAGAACAGAGAGAAAAAAAAATCCAAAATTCTTTACCCCTTACATCCAGTTTTCCAGATGAATTTCCTTACAACACTATGCATAAGCCAAAATATATCGTTGTAGGCTTGCAGGAGAGGTGGTACATATAGTTAAATGCACCTCGATAAATGCATAAGTTCAACATACTGAAGAATGCTAGGAGGAACATTCTGTAATATGTGGAAATACTACTTGGTTCCTTACGTCAAAAACCCATATTACGTTTTGAACCGGAACACAGGTCGATTGTGATACGATAATTCCACCCTATTATAAAATACACAATAACTCGATAAGTTTAATTCCTACGCTAAGGAAAATCGATAAAAAGATCACCGTTTTTAAACCCAAAATTATAGAAAATTGGACACCAGAAAAGCTAAATTTTTTAGCAACAAATTTTTTCTCATAGTAAAAAGAATTACTCCCTCTGGAGGTACAAGTACCAACCAGAGCGGGATGTTACAGGCATACGTCGGGATCTGATGCCAATATTTTTTGTAGTTGAAAGTCTCGAATATTCGTGTTGAATGTCGAAATTTCTCTAATGAGAACAAATTTTTTCTCTTATAGGTTACGCCGCCAAAGATCTTCAGGTGTCTGATGGAGACTATTGGAGCATCACTGATGAGTCCACTCCAATAGTCCGGACGAAATACCTGAAGGATTCTCAATTATCTAAAGTCACTAAAAACAGTGGATAGAATTAAGAGATCCTTTCCGAATATGAGTTCGACCAGATCATTAGAGATATTTCGACATATATATTAGTTATACCAATAACTTTATTGAATAGAAAAAAAGGATTATTTATCGAAGTTAGTGTTTTCACTGGATAAACTGATCATTAACAATCAGTTGTAACGGACTACTAGCCAGGCAGACCTGGGCAGCAGGCAGCAGGCTCTGAAAAGGCTATAAAAACACTCATGTGCTATAAATATCTAAGTATGAGTTTCACTAAAACAAATGCAAAATGTATATATGTTCCAACAAGGATGATCCAAGGAGGTGGTTATGACGTGGGTAGCTAAAGAAAACTATAAGATTGATAAATAGACTTTAACATTAATTATAAACTATGAAAAATAATTAGAGATATATAAAATTAATATATGACAAGAAATATGTTGAGCGCCAGCTGGATCGTCCCATCAATCTAACTAATTCTAACAAAGTCTACAACAACGCGATGTAACTCTTGGTCGCGGTAGAGTAGTGTAAAGGACTCAAATTCGAACACGAGATCGCGAGCGCTTTCGCAACAAACTAAGTTTCGATAAAGGTTTCGAGAACGGCGCGCGTTTCGGTAAAAGCTACAAGTATGTTTCGACAAATAAAGCGCACGTTTCGATAAAACTTCTAACTCTAGGTGACGACTAGAGCTAGATGCGCGAGCGCGAGAGAAAGGCTCCGACGCGATCACATAAGCCCGTAGCTGGAGGACGAGTCCAAAATTCGCTGAATTCGCTCACAGCAGATGTTAATGCTGGATATAGCAGCCGGTTGGAAGTTGACGGACGACGACGTCAGTAGTGGCAGTTGGCGTGGATGGTGATTTACGCGGCTGTGAAATCTCTTGCGACGACTAATATGCAATCACATGGCATAAACGTCTATAATCGGCGGCGGTCCAGAATGGAGTGGGTCGCACAGCCGATTTCAACTTGCTTCGGCTGTGGCCCATCCTGGAGTGACCGAACGCGTCGCGACGACAGCTCGCGATCACCCAGTTATGGAATTTTCCACGTCCGACGAATATGTTCTCTCTCTCTCTTTCGCTCTCATTTGCTGCGTAGGGCGACGGTGCTCACGCTGTTTGTTTACTTGTGCATCTATGACGAGCAGCTTTAAGTAGCCGATGTCGAGCTCGTCGGCTCGATTATTCGTATGTGACTTGTAATGCTCACCCGTGAGCGGTACAAATTCCCCCTCGCAAGGTCAAACCGCGCTCCGCGTTTCACGAAATTCCCTTTTTCTCGCTAACTTGCCTGAAAGAGTGGATGGTACAATATTTAACTACAAAATAGTACTATATATATTGGGCGGATAGGTTCCCTATTCTAACGCCTGACGCTCTTACAATCGCAATGTTCGCTCGTATTTGCACTTTATTTAAACGACTTATATCAGATCTTTCAATTGAACATGGTTTACGTATGGGACCGTAGTGAGCCGCTTGTGTTTTAGAGTGTTTACTACGGCGCATCCTTAGCTTCTGCCATTTCTACAACAACTACGAAAATTATACAAGATTACGAATTTAAGATTAATAATTATCTTGCAAACATCTGGCAACACGATGTTCTGCCCAGTTCACCGCAAGTTTACTACGATAATAAGTGAAAATAATAATAATAATGATGCTACTTTTAGCACGTTACCAAAGCAATACTCACGATACTCTATTTACTTAGAGAGATTTACGAACCTAATAATTATAATGCCACATACAGCATCTTACAAACGCAACTACTAATGATGCTTTGTTTGCATAAAGCATCTTACAAATAAAAGAAAATATAATCCTAACTCTACTAATAATGCTAAACTAACGATAATGATGCTACGCACAGCATCTTACAAACAAAAGAAAATATAATCCTAACACTACTACTTATGCCAAACTATAATGCTACTTTTATTTTGTAGAGTATCTATCGAAGTGCTACCAACGCCAAAGAAATTGTATCTTTCGTAGAGAACATCTATGCTTTGATATTCGCTCGCTCTGGTAAGCAATCGTGACTTCCAGCCGTCATAGACAAGATAGCCTACCTACTCAAAATGCTGAAGCTACTGTTAATGCACGTTTTTTGTGTTCAGGCGCAGCCATGTGGCATACCTCGATATATTTTTTATTCATATAATACCATTTACATTTAAGGTTGCTTTATCCTTACTACACCATTGACACCCTGCTCCACAATCCCACCCGTGACAATGATCACTTTTCATTTGCATCAATTGCAACGAGTAGCACGAGAATTTATGTATGATTTGGGGTGTACGTGTTAACTGCAAAATGGCTCTATTACTATAATTACTAAAAAAAAACGTTTCAATAAGTATGAGTCAATAAAACAAGTTATAACAATATTCAATTAAACTTCTCTGCTTACAATAACCACAGAGGATCCTACTCATCGTAATATCTACCCAATAATTTCCTTTGGTAACACGATAATTACGGCTTTCGCGAACTACTACGAATAATATCTTGGACCGATTCCGTGACACCGACACTTGTGTCCGGAATTTTTTTTTTTTTTTTTTTTTAACAG
>JAWWEQ010049637.1:0-13065 GCA_035583055.1 Torymus tubicola
GATCTATTTCTTATCAATAATATTCAAGGAAGCAATCATTATTTTAGAATCTTTGTAGTATCTCGAAGTCCGCGCCTCGTAAACCATGATGCCTTGAATTTTCGGGAAAAGTTCTCAAATTTCAAATTCCGCGCTCTGCAAACCGCGTTCCTGTTCCGCTTTTTAATTTGAACACGCATGCAAAAACACGCCATAAGCGAGTGTACATAGCGTCTCATGTTCCATGTCTCACAGAAAAAAATCGTCTGACATCTAGTGCATTCATAAACTGCGGTAGAAATGTGGTAGAAATGCGGTATTCTGCGGTAACAGCAGGCCTGTTTCATTTCTACCGCAGTTTATGAATGCACTAGATGTCAGACAACGATTTTTTTTCTGCTTGAGACATGGGACAAGAGACGTGGAACATGAAACGCTATGTAGACACTCGCTAAGCTAGAGACTAATACATGATGCGAGAAAAAGTTATTAATATAAAACCTTTCCGAATCTTCTATACAGGTAAATTTATTTCAATTTTAGAAGAGAAATACCTATGCATCGAAAGTATTAATATTTAATTTTATATATACTTTTACCTTTTTCTACTTATAATATTGTTAATTGTACATTACTTTTTAATCACAAATATATTTTCTTTAATTAAAATTATAGTTGTGAAGAAACTGCATTTTATGTTACAATGGTTATATGATAAAATATTATATTTTTGACTTCGTACTGTGGCTACTTCAAGTATTCAAATTAAAGCATTTCTTAAATAATCGTAATAATAATAAAAAATTGTATAATTACAGATCAAAGAGCAATTAAAAAAATGTTGAAAAATATTAAATGAAAGATTACAGGAAAGCAATGGAGAAGGAACAAAAAAGCAGTGTGAGTTATAATATAGATTTGTTGATGATTTTGATATAAGTAAGAGAGTTAACATCTCTGCTATTATTGAAAAGTTAATTAAAATATAATTACTGCAAAACAATGTATATGTATTACTACTATATACATAAAATATAATAATAAAGTGAAAAAATGACATACAATTTTTTTATACAATTATCTTAATTTCCAGTCATATACATGTTCAGTACACAAATTCAGTAAGACAAAAAATGAAAAAAAACTTATTTAGTTGAGGGAGATGTTCGCGCCGTGCTGTTGTGTGTCAGCTATAGGTACTGTACGTTAGGCTGCGACTTCAAAGGTTTCAGCGCGTGCCGTTTCCCTTGTTTCACTCTTATTAGAGGCTTCAAGGGTCGAGTTTTTTACCCTTATCGAGGCGCGGTTAATGCGGGATTAGTCGCACGTGGACTGCTTTTGTTTTTAGTGACGGGATGGAGGTGACCGGATTTGAAATGATCGCAGCTGCTAGATGTGAGGTACTTGTGCTTAGAATTACTAGTTCCACATAGAAGTTTTTAATCAATATAAATGTTATAGTAATTAATGGAAAAATAGAATTTATGAGTGCTTTACTGACAGTGTAAATAATTAACACGTGACTTCCTTCTTTAATATCAACGCGCGTAAACCACGATATCCCTTCTTCACGCTCAGCTATACTTTCCTGTACGTTTTCCTTACATTGCAAAATAAACGCGCACCCAAAGTTGAACTTCAACCAACTTAAAAGATAATGTATACAATACTCATCGCTACATGCAAACGATTTACGGCTTTTAATGTTGTGATGTTAAAAATAATGAAATTATGATTCCTATGTTTTGATAAGGATTGAATGTATGGTTGGGCTGCTGAGATTCAGTTTTACTGTCTGCGTATTTTTGTAGGAATTAATATTTTCAAATTCTGAAGAAAAAAAACAAATGAGAACTCAATTTTTATAGTTTTATTTTCTTTCTTTTTAAAATGATAATTAAACCTTTGTTAAAAAGTATATTACACTTTCTTAAACTGAGTGGTATTTCAAAAGGTTTCTTGGATTTTTTTATCACTTATTGATTAATATATCGTATGAAATCTTATATAACTTTGATCAATTCATAATATTCTTAACTGCTGTACATTTTAGCCATTTCTTTTAGTTTGTTTCTATCAATTTTTCCTGAGCCGGTCAAGGGAATTTCTTTTAGAAATTTTACACCTCCCCAAAGCTTCTTATATTCTCCTAAGGTAGAGGTAAGTTCAATAAGTTCATTTTCTGTAATCTGGAAAATAAAAATATTAATTAAAACTTTGAATACTTTTAAAAAAATTTTAATTAAATTTTATTATTTTCTTTTATAAACAATTAATTTTTGTTTTATGAAGAGCATTTATGTTGCATAAGTTGTGTTTAATTATATAGTTTATTTATAATTTAGAAATATTTATTAGTACAGTACATTATTTTTTTAGTGAATCACTTCGTTATATAACTTTAAGATGCACTAAAAATTTGTCTTATGCGTAATTTTTGCGTTTTATCACAACCGCGATCACAATCGAGCTTATTGAAAAATGCCGCACGTGCAACACTAATTACGCGTAATGCTTCCAAATATTAAATCTTTCTTTCGCTTTGAGCGCTAATTATAACATACTGGTCGCCTCCAGATATTAGTAACTATAACGCATATCTACAGTTTGTGTGCTCAACACAGGTGTTTACATTTGAAAGCTTATGCAATTGGGGAACCATGTTAAAAATAAGTCTACTTGGATAAAGTTGAAACTTAAACCGTTGAAGACGTATATATAAAGTTGTAAGGAAAAAAGCTACATATAAGTGTGTCTAGAAAGTTACAGTAATATGCTTTGTAACATGTACCATAGAATTTGGAATTGTCTTAACAAAAGCCATTGGATGTTCTATATCTACTTCGTGAGGAACAGGAACTACTGCGGCTTCCTCCACAGCTGGATGACTAAGAAGAATCTCTTCAATCTCTAACGGTGAAATATGGTGTTGTCGAAATTTCATAACTTCCTTTATTCTGTCAACAATGAAAAATTCCCCATCTTCGTTATAATAAACTTTATCCCCTGTATGTAGCCATCCTAGAATAATAAAAATGTATTATTATATATAACAAGTGTATACAGTTAAATTGTGTACGTAATCTTATACCTTCTTTATCAATTATTAACATAGTGGCAGTTGGATTTTGGTAGTAGCCAATCATGGTCGTCGGCGATTTAACGCACAGTTCACCTGGTTGATTAGGTCCCAATGCATCATCAGTGTCTACGTCGATTACTTTCAGTTCCACATTTGACGTAACAAAGCCTACGGAATCTCGTTTTTTAGACTCCTTCGTCTGCGCTAAAGCAGGTCCTCCTATTTCCGTCATTCCTTAATAAACAATTAAAATTGTTCATTTCATTGAAAAAAAATAACAATTTTAAAATATGTCTTAAAAAATATTTTACCGAATGCTTGACATATAAAAGTATTAGGTAAGTGTCTTTGAATTTCATCAAGAATCTTTCGACTTAACTTAGCCCCTCCAGTCAACAATACCTTTAATGAATTTAGCTTATAACTTTTTAGAACCTCTGATTTTGACCATTGAGTTGCCATGGTTGGTATTATAAAGAACCAATCAATCTGTTTGATACATTAATATAAATTGTAATTTTTTATTTACAAACATTATTTTCAATTGCAAAATACCAAGATACCTTATATTTTTCAAGAACTTTGCATGTCTCTACAGGATCGAAATCGGCGTGAACTATTCTTGTCGTCTGAGTTAAAATAGATTGCAAAGTGTTAAATGTTCCACTGGCCCAATAAAGCGACGAATACCAGAGTTTCATTGAATTATTGCCAGACGAACCCATAAAATTAGTTGCAATGTGTATGATAGACTTGTGAGAATGTGCGACCCCTTTAGGCATTCCTGCCGTGCCTGATGTAAATAATATCATAGAAATGGCTTCCTGATCTTTAATCGTTGGTACTTTAAAAGCTTGAACTTCTTCATTCGTTTGTTGTTCTGTGATATCTTTCAAAGACTGCAATTCAGAATAGCCCTCATAAACAATTATTTTTGTATCAATTTTTTCGAATCTAGCTGCCTCTTGTAGTACAGCTACGGCGGACTTGCAAGCAAAAATGAGCTTTGGTTTCGTTAAGCTTATTAAGTGTCGTGCAGTCTCTACAGTATGCAAAAGATATTTTAATTTTATTTCTTGTATAAAAGGATTTCATAATAGTAAAAAAAATGATTTACTTAAGGAAACTTCGTGATACCAAGGATTGTAAATTGCTCCAGTAAGAAGAGTACCGATGTAGGGTATGTATGCATCTAGATGATGGTGTGTACAGATTGCAATAACATCGTTATTTCCGATTCCTTGTTTTTGAATCCACAGAGCACAACGAATAGAGTTCTCTTTCATTTCATTAAAAGTTATACGTTTATCTGTTTTAGCATCAATCTTTTTTACAACAAAACAGTAAGTACTTTTGAAATAATTCATCACATTGTTATTAAAAATTAAATATTTTATAAGCTATGGTTAAAAGTTATTTATCGTCACCGTCTCTCTCCTGCATAAGATACTGTTGATTTTTAAAATTATTTATATTGTTACAAGTGCGAACGATGAGGGAAACCGAACTGTTATTTTAGTAAGCGAAAGAGAAGAGAAAGGAGAAAGAGAGAGGGATTTTTGTATTTATATAATTAATATGTAATATCAGCGCGGATACGTCGCAATGAAACGTGCAGCGTCGTTTGAGCGGCGAAAAGTGATGCGCGCGTGAGTGAGATATTATTCGCCGCAAACCAATTCTTTTAAGTATATACTTAATGAATATGAATATTAGATTGAATTTTTCTTTCTCGTTTGCTCAACAAGTGGCTTGGATCTCTCACTCAGTTGCGTCTTTCGTCATTTTATCCTTAATTTTGCGAACTTATTTATTATTTATTTTTTTATATATCCGAGGCGGTGTGCATTGCACAAAACTTTTCAGAATTTTCAAGTCGCACTTGCATATATAATATGCGAAAATAATTTTTTTTTCATTAATCATAGCTAATCGAAATACGAGATCCGTTACAAAGTTTCAAAAGTGTTCGTAAATACGTAGTTAATAATACCTGAGCCACATGATCTGGATTGTCATTAAAACTTTTCAAAATTAATTCTCCAATATTGTGGGTTATTACATTATGTATCTTGTTTTCTCCTTTAATAATATTATTTTCAATTATGAAATTTGATTGAGGCTGAGTGAAAAAAGTACAAGAAAATCAATTATTAGCACATTTCTTTTTTACATTTCATAAATAAAAGAAATGGAACATACCTTTTTATTACTTGTTATGGGTAGCATGATTGTTAACAAATATTTTAAATTCAACGTTGAATTATGAATATAAAAGTAGATTTCTTGAAATAGAAAGCAAGACTGAAAATAGATTAATGTTCTATTAACTAATTTTTACGTTTTTTAAGTAACTAATCCATTTATTTTTAATCATTTTTTTATTTATTTGTTACTAAAGTAAAACAATTGTAATACATGCATAGTTCACATCCAAGCATAACATATGCTTGGAGCAACCAACATCCTATAGAGGTATAGCCAGTGATACCTCTACATAGGCCCGGCCTAAATATTAACTTGTAAACTAACTTAAATTAATTAAAATTTTGAAATTTTCATTTTTAGTAAAAAAAATTATAAATATTGAGGATTTATGAAAAAATTAAAATTTTTGAACAATTGTATATTTTATTGTAAAACTTCGTATTTGTATTTTGGAGCTGATTTGAAACGAGTAAATAAAATTTTAAGCAATTTTAAAATTATGACCTGTACACTTGACATGAAGGATCTATATATATACATATAAATTTGTATGTTTGTATACAAACACAGAATAGTATATTACGCATCTAAGGAGGAAAAAACTAGGAAAGTCCACAGCTCGTGTAAATTTATTTTGTATACAAACACGAGCAGTAGGGTTTCCAAATTTCCTCCCGTGGTGCGTATATTATTTTTTACTATACCCAGATATCACTTTTCCGATTCGGGGCTGGGTGGGAAATTGGTACTTTCGGGCAGGGTATGGTGAAAATTACTTTTCACCATAAAATTACTTCACCCTAAAATTACGTTCGAAAATTACTTTTTCTTCATACCTCGGTCGAAAGTACGTACATTCCGCATCGATTTCAATGCAGAAAGCCTTCGATTTGTGCACCGGTAGGTCACACGCGTGCCCTTTATGTAAGCGGGAGCAAAAATTTTACCGAACTCACCGACGTACATAGTCTCAAAGTTTTTTGGAATTTAAGACAATTTTACTATGCTTATCAGATCAAGAAATAATACTGGTGTAAATTCATCAGATCAAGCAATCAAAATAATACTGATGTAAAGTTATCAGATCCCGAAAAACATAAGCTAAAAAGCAAGTATTTAAAAGAGAGAGTGAGAGAGAGAGAGAGAAATTCAAAGCTTCGTGAGTGTCCGAAAGAGGCATTAGAGCGGGGAGCAAAATTCAACGTGACCGCGCAATGGGTTATCAGCTGGGACGTAGTGGCATTGTTGTTAATAATTCTAAGTGAATTATCAAACGTACTTTCGACCAGCTATAAAGAACAATAGTATATATAATAATATATAATATTATAATAATATAATATTATGTATAATAATAATAATAATAGTATAAAATAATATTCTATTAAATTGCGGTAGTATTACCTCGTTGTTCAGAGTCTCCAGATTATCGTTCAACACTTAAATATTTGCGTCCGTTTTTCTTTATCTTTATAACTTGTGTTAATATGCGATATGCGTTAATATGCGATGACGGTATCAGCAGTTACAGATGTTTCCTTTCTCTTTAAGTAGAAAATTTTCGTTGCACTTCTTACCCTCATCAATAACCGTAATATAAAAAGATTGTGTACGTTGATGTGTCTGACATTCTTTACTCCACCTAGAACTTTTGAATAATCTAATTTGATGATAATCAAAAACTTTGCTTATTATATAATAATTAGATAAGATTATAAGTAGATGAGATTCAAATTCCACACTGTCATTATTCACAGTTCATACATGTTTAAGGAATGTTAAGAAATGAAATCGGAGTCTAAAAATTTGAAAATTTATGTAACATTTCTCGTATCAGTTCCTTTGTCAAAAACTCTTTTTAAAAAAATAATAGTATATAGTACTTTTAGTATTTTTAGTAACACTACTTTTAGTATTCTCACCTAAACTAAAAAAAAACAATAGATGAAGTCTGTCACCACAATAAGATTTATTGAATTGGTTGTTTGATACAAGACGGTAATATGACGCAAAAAATATAAATTTAGAATTTTATCTTCTGATTTTAACTGATAACATAATCTTAAAATTTAATTCATAAAATGAAATAGGTTCATTACTATTTCGTACCTAGAGTCTAAAAGTTTATATCCAAGAGTGAGTGCTGACTCTGAGGGCCGATGAAATTTAAAATACGTATATTAAATAATGTTTTGACAGTTCGGTTCTACCCGTCAATCAGAGTAGACGTGTTTATGTTTACTCCCGGTATATAGAAAGTGCTAAGTATATGTGCCCTGTATATAAAAAGGGTTTATTAAAATCTGTATAATAAACTGAAGAACAAAATCATGATTTTTAACTAGTGAGTGTGTTACGGATACATATTAATTATAAATACTCAAAAAGTAGAAAAGAAGTGTTTATGTAAATTCATCATTATTGATTATATACATATATTTACTAAGGTTGCGATTAGTTCGAAAAACAAGAAAAGATCGTTGCTAAGAAGAAGCTAAGTTGTTGATTTTGTCGTTTTGAGTCAGTCGTTGCGTCACCTTTGAATGAGATACTAGTCGAGCACGAGAATAAATGAAACTCGCTTCGCTCGGGCGACAAACTCACACTCGAGCTAAAATCATATTTCTCACAAGTATCGAACATTATTTTATGACACTTCGTGCGTTAAGTGCCATTTTTGAGCACGCTCGTTTTGGCAAGTGTGTAAAAAAGTGGCACTTTACGCACGGTGTATCATAAAATCATATTTGAGCAATAGAATGTTTCAAGTTAAAATAAATAGCGAAGTAACACAACTATACTCAATCAAGGCTGGAGTTCCTCAAGGTAGAGTTTGGGTCCAATTTTGTATCTAATATACACTGCAGACTTATCTACTAGGAAAACATAGCTCTTGGAACCTACGCAGATGATACAGTAATAATAGCATCGCATTCAAGTGCAACGATAGCTTCTCTTACTCTACAGAATTACCTACTAGTAGCTCAACAATGGTTCAAAATATGGAGAATTATTATCAATGAAAGCAAATCTGTGCAAATTTCAGTAAACGGAGATTGCAAAGCAACAATTATCAAGACCTGCACTGGCATCACAACAAATCGCTCAACGGTCGTTAAGGGTGTTGTAGAAAAGTTATTGCCTGAGGTTGTTCGTAATGAACTTTCTCAATGTTTGCAAGACAAAATTCCTAACATAGTAAAAGATTCTATGAAGCAGCCGAGTGTACCCTTCCGCAGATATGCTATCCAAAATACTAACGGATCAAGTTGCTGTCCGAGATATTCAGATGTTTTAAAAACTTCCAATAAGATACAAGTATCTCGTGGTCCCACTGTTCACATTCCTCATACACCTAACTTTACAGTAGCTCCAACTCCACAATCTGTCAAAAAATTCAAAAAAGTTACAGATACTAAAGACATTCTTATAAAAACCATTGATCCTGCAACAGTGAATTTAAAAGTTGAGAGAATGTTCAAATCTGAAGGAAATGCTGTTAGGATCGAAGCAAAATCCGTTGATGTAGAAAAATGTCGAAAAGAGCTAGCCGAGTCTAAAGTAGGTCTTGAGGTTATAAGTTCATTTAAATTTAATCTTCGGATTCTGATCTTTGGTGTCTTGACTAAAAAAGAGGCTGCTGAAATTACCAATGACTTCATCAAATCAAATCTGGATGACATCCCAAACTCTGATGTAAGTTATTTACATTTATTTCCCGAAAGATAAAATGTCTACCATCAAAGTAGTTCTAGAAATTTCCTCTAATGTTCGTTCCACTCTTGCAACAGAATCGCGTTTATCTAGGCTTTTCTTTTCATCGTTTCATTGATCATGTTATGGTCAAACATTGCTTTAAATGTCTTGAATTTGGACATGTTTCTCGTTTCTGTAAATTCCCGTTCTGCAAATCGGAGGGAGGCTATTGACACGGAACATGCGGCTGTAGATAGTAAGAAATGACCTATCTTGGTTAGAAAGCTTAAAAATAAAATCAATTACACTCATTATGGATCTCAGCAATAATAATTTATGCATTTGTCAATGCTCAATCCCTTAATGGTAAAAAGATTAATGTTTTTCGGTACTACTTTGAAACCGACTTTTATCAAGTAATCTGTACCTCTAAAATATGGCTTAAGCCAGATTTACCCGACCGGTTAATTCAATTAAAGGGTTATGAAATTTTCAGAAATGATAGGCTGGGCAAAAGTGGAGGTGGCATAGCGATTCACGTGATAAAATCCCTTAAGAGTAGGATTATTGCCTTGCCAATAAAAATGGCTTATATCTTGGAAATCCGGAATACATGTTACTTGAAGTTATAGTTGAATTTGAAAGAATATTAATAGGCTGCGTGTATACAGATCTCAAAAATCGGAATACATTAGTACGTTTGAGGAAGTTATTTTGTTCGAGTTCATCAGATACTCTAATCTCGCCATTGTGGGTGATTTTAACATAGACCCAAGAGATTATCAGTTTAGTACAAATCTGAATGGATTCATTGAATCATCTAATCTCTTTCTGATACCGTCTCAAGCAATCCATCACCTTGAGAACTCCGAGTCATGGATTGATCTTGTAATTGTCGATGACTCCATGAAATATACCAATTATATGCAGGTTGAGGTTCCATTTCTATCAGCTCATGATTTCATCTTATTTGAATTTAAAATTTCCAAAAAAATCAAGAAACTTAATGAAGAGACGAATTTCATCATCAAGCTCGTAGAATATGGATAAGAAGAAAAACTTCTCAGACCTTTAGACAATTTAAATTTTTTAAAAGTGAAGTTAATACAGTGTTCAAACTAGTGGAAATATCTTACTATACCGAAGAATTTGTAAAAGCGAAATCAAACAATAAAACCTGGTCGATTTTCAAGAAAATAGGCATTATTGGTGACTCCAACAGAGAGATTGTATTGCATATAGATCCAAATGAACTCAATTCTTATTTTACAAACTCAAGTGACAATGAACTAAATATCGAGAATGATAACGATTTCTCTGTTGGAGACTTCAATGAGCCTACTTTCTCAGCACCCATTGAAAAATTTGAATTTGTAAATCCACAGTCTGAGGACTTATTTGATATCCTCAAAACACCTCTTCTTCTATTGGCATTGACGATCTTTCTTATTACAATCTAAAATATGGTTGGCCTGTAATATATAAGCAATATTATTTTACACATTATTACCGTATCTTTTATGACATATACTTTCGTCAAATTGGAAAAAATCCTTTATCAAATCCATCCTAAAAGTTAAAAATCCTTCCACGGCTTCGGACTTTCGACCCATCAGTTTGCTCTGTTCTATATCGAAGGTAACATACAAAATTGCAGTGACTCAGATTATCAATTTTCTCGATAAGCATAAACTTTTTGATCAATATCAGTCTGCCTATAGAGAAATCATAGTAGTCAGACTTCTATTATCAGACTTCTTGATAAGGCCAGATTGGCGGCAGAAAAAACGCAGGTCACGATTATGGTATTTTCGACTTCTCAAAAACATTTGATAGGGTTTTGCATATTTACTTCAAATTCTAAAGAAACTTAATTTCTCCGATAATGCCATCAAGTGGATTGAGTCATACCTATCAAACCGGTCCCAAGCCATTAAAATCTCTGAAGAGAACATGGTTTTTCCTTAGACCGAAATAGGACGAATGCCGAGATTTGCAGAGACAAGCTGTCATGGTCGTACAACGCTTGTCTTGATGAAAACAAGATCATTTCTCTTACTGTTTGTGTTATCTTTAGTTTAAATGTAAATGTTTTTTTTCATTTTTTTATTTAAATGTTTATAATTTGCACATACAATTATACTATCAAATTGTTAAATACTATGTAATTCTTGTCAAGTCCGCGCATAAGGGGATAATTCGTAGAACGTTAATAAATTATACCTACAAACAAATAAACAATACACATTAGCTGCATTATTTACATAAATAGTTTATTTAGATTCTATGAATGTAGAACCAAAGGTTGAGTGGATTAACCGATTTTGCGCATTTATTAAATTGAAATAAAACATCAGTCAATATTTTACAATTTAAATCTCTTTTAGTTAAATTGACCAGTCACCGCTATTCATCAAGTCTCGTCATAATTTTCAACCCAGAAGCCAAACTAAGAGAAGAGTTAATTACCAATTATTGCCGAGAAAAAAAAAGAGAGCATGAGAGAGAAAGAGAACATATATCGTAGTATACCTCTTCTCTTTATTTTCCGTTTTTCCGAAATATCTAACAGGCGCTTCGGATCGCAGCTAGGATGAATGAAGTCTCACGACGATGACGACGACGATTTGGCGTCCACTGAAAGATATAAATGGCACTGGAGTGCAATGAATGGAGCCCGAGCGGCTACGCGCACGGTGCGGCCCTCTCCACTAGACCACCCGCGGAGTACTTCTTTTTTGGTCTCCCTCTCTTTCTGTTTCTTTCTTTCTCTTTCTATACAGTGCCGCGTTTACGATGTAAGATTGCGTTTCATACAGCTCTGCGTGCTCTTTTTCTTCGCTACGCGCGAAACATAAAACGCAGCAAGTGCTGATGACGGCATTGCGCATGCGGCTCTTTTATACCTATTTTTCGAGATATTTTATTGTTGAAAAGTTGGTGTTTAGTGAATGGCGTGATCCGATATATTTATATGATATCTGTGGTTATATGTTTATAAATATCGCAGATGGAATTTACGTGGCTTATAAACGAATTGAAAGTTACCTTACGAGAACTGTTTTTTCTTACATGAAAAAATCTTAAGATTAAACATATATAAATATTTGTGTTAAGAGTGTGTAGTAAATCATAATTGCACAATATTTTTGCGAAATTGCATTTTTCGTTGGAAAGTTTAAATGTTAATGAAGTTTCCTAAACGGCAGTAAATTATAAATCAAATATGTTTACACTTATGCGTAGTTGAAATAACGGTATTTAATAAGATGTAGCAGTTATTGGATGAATTAAAACGTTAAACATGGTTAAAGTATGCAAAAGAAAATTATAATAATATTCATAGAATGTTCACGTTAACAAAAATAAAATTCTTCGCAACAAACTGCCAACAATTATTTGCGCAACGGAGTCTTCCATTTTTAAATTCGATACATCTCCAAACGAGTTTTGCTTACCATAAACTTTTCAGGTATACCGTGAAAAACACATTCACACACTTCCTTTGGTTATCAACCACTTAGGCACCTATGCGTGAGTAGACTTTTACCATATAAAATAAAAGTCACTGCCGATTCACAGGCACGTTGTTTCCTTTAAAATTCTTTGCAGATTGCTAATTTTAATTTTTAATGTTGTATCAGATATGAGTGAAATAAAAATTATTTTCTAAAATGTTCGTATGCTGTATTAATTTTACAACTCACTGCTCCAAATATTTGATAACAATATACACCCACGTTTGATTCTCTTTTAAAATTAGTGAAAATAAAATACACTAATGATATAATTTTGGTTTTAAAAACTTTTTCCAATTCATTAACTCTGCGTTAACAGAGAGAGGGGGGGGGGGCATCGTGCAGGCTTAGCGTCCAGGATGAAAATTTATGCGCTAGGCATAGCCGTACGAGTCGCCGAAGGAATCCAGTCGACCTTCGCATTCTGCCCAGGGTATTGAGCGCACGTAGCTCCGTGTATATGATACGTATGTGTATTTTTGCTGATAAATGTAAACGTCTACATGTGTGTGCGAATATATAGTATATCAGGAGGCGGAAGATAGGTGAAACCCGTTGTGTATTTACTGTGTGTGTATATAT
>JAWWEQ010049638.1:0-13063 GCA_035583055.1 Torymus tubicola
TCTCTCTCTCTCTCTCTCTCTCTCTCTCTCTCTCTCTCTCTCTCTCTCTCTCTCTCTCTCTCTCTCTCTCTCGTTCCCATTATCTTATGGGAGAGATATTAATTTGACTTACGGCGCAAGTGACAGGCAGCAAGGAAGAAGACGGAAGTTCTTCCTGCAAGCGCTCTCTCTCAGATTTTGGACATCCTCGAGGCTATATCAGCTACAAGAAAACTCTACAAATCACGCACAAGAAACAACTCTTTTCACTGGCTCAACTCAACGTACATTAAGGAAATTAATTCTACGGCAACTCATCACTCCCAACACACTCCAGGATACCGATTGAGAAGATACACAGCACCGTGGGAGTAATTCTTCTCGCTACGCAGGAGCTGCACACGTGTACAGATAACCTCAAAATATACATGTATAACTCAAGTGCGCGAATTCAAGCTCATGCTCTGGCACAGTGGATATACTCTCACATGGTTAGATAAATACTATCCAATCATGCCTCTCATTTAACCTACAATTAATTCAATAATAATTAATTGTAACTTGCTCATGCCAGCAGCACAGTGAATCATCATCACAAGCACACGCAGTGAATATTGCACTTGGTCAAACTCATTTAGTCGAAGAACTGTATTCTCACAACAGGTCCGTTGCTCATTCGGAGGGAGCTGTTTTTTTTCAATTCTAACATAAACAAGAACCACTTAAGGATTTATAAATCATTTTCATGTACACACTCTTATTAATCTTTGTATTAAAATCAAACACTCTCTGCGAGACTTGATGTAATATTAAATAATTTTAAGATGTTTATTTTTATATTATGAATTTAAATATATTGTAAAGTTTTCTACTTCATCTTGTGTTCGACTCAAGTTAATTTCAAAACCCACCCTCAGCAAGTTACTCATAACTAATCATGATATTCTTAAACAACGCCACTAAGTGTGAGAATACCGAAAGTCATCATCTAGACAATAATATCAATATTTGTTTCTTGACTTGCAAAGTTGTGATTGTGTGAATCGTTAAACTGTCTCAAAAGGCACATTCCCGAAATAACAACTTCGCTAGTGATCCGCTCCTTACTTCCTGGATCGTTGTTATCTCGAAAAGGGAAATTTCAAATTGACGCTGTAACCACCAACGAAGTAATCCGGTCGGCACATCTAAAGGTGATGTCCCACTAAGCGCTGAAAATCAGGACATACGCAAAAGAAAGTTCATACGCATAACAACGATCACACAAAGGATATATAAATAATGTTGCGTTTTATTATAAGAAAGAGAGATCGTTAATAGAAGCTGATGTTCATCTTCTCAGCAAAAAATCTCCAATATGGAACTCTGAGCATAAAAGAAATCTAATTCTCAATATTACTCTTGAGTATCCTGAAGTAACTAGTAGCTAAAAAAAGTGAAGACAAAAAGGTGAACTCGATCACGACCACTACCAATACCCTTGAGGAGATGATTCCCCAAATCTTGTCACTCCATAGTACTGATGACTATTCACTTTTAACTTCTACCGAGGGATTCCACTTAACTGCCCGTCTCTCTCAAAGTGCCCTGATCTATTTTTTTTCTTTTTCTTTAACATCGTTTATTTAGAAGAATTTGTCAGTGGTTACAAAAAAGTTTGGGTACATGAAAAAATCGAATAAAAAAAAGAGTACAGTGTTGAGGCAGATTATTTGGAGTACTTACATATGGCTCCGGCGGAGCAATACAGATGAAGCGGTGGGTTGGGTTACGCTGGTGAGTAATTGACGCAGTAGTTTAAATTGCTTTTACAATTGTAAAAGGGGGTGAGAGATCTGACGAGTGTACGGTGATTGGGAAAATTCACCGGGATGATAAAAACCCGAGGTGGGCGATGACAAAAAATTCACCTGTCTAGGTGATATTATAAATTTTTGAGTTCGTAACATTATTAATAAGTATAGACTTAAGAAAAAATAGGGGGAGTATTTACAATGAGGGATAAAAATTCTTAAAACGATAGCGCAGGTACATCAGTAACGTGATTACAAAGATACTCGTTCAGGGTTAGGTCGATTACATATTAAGAGGGTGGGTTGATTTTTTTTTCGGAGTGCGAGTACGGATTTCAGCAGTGTGTATACTGCTTTCATTGAGCCACCAAAACTTTTTAAATTTAATTCTACTTACATCTTTAATATCACAGTCGGGAATAATCATAGAGTATTTAAATAATGGTAAAGAGTTTATGTTCAATGGGATGTGTTTGTTAGCATTATTGCGTGCCCAGTAGTAAATAGTAGGTATGTTTAGTTCATTTTATATAAGTCCCTGGTCGTCAAGCAGAGTGAATGCTTCAGGTGGAAGGTAGCCCGATTGTTTGCAGCGTTCAAAGTAGGCAGTGTTATTAATTGCGAGGTTGGTAATAAGAGGGTTAGCTGTAATTTTAATTAAATTAGCAAAATAATCTCTATTGATTTTAATTAAGAAGTTATCGGTTCTACGAATATTAGCTGTGTTATAAAGTGTTGCGTTACTAATAAATTTTTGATATTTAGATTCGGATGAGCGGTAAAATTTAGTGCATGCTCTTAGACAAGCTCGCTCGAACACTCAGGTTTTTTCCATTGCCGCTGCACTCTGATTGAACTACAGGGGTGACGCGTAGGTTAGTAATGGCCTGATAACCAGGCAGTAACAGATTATTTTCGCTTTGATACATAAATATTTGTTGTAAAAAAGTTTACTTAGGCTAAGGAATCTGGCTCCCGCTTTGGTTAATTGTATTTTAGGGTGCAAATTGAGACGTAGTAATTGATCAATTTGAAGTCCCAGGTACTTGACCGAAGGCTTGTGCGGAATAGACATAGAATCGTTGTTATCCTTGTACATTGGAAATTCCTCCAATTGGTTTTTTCGAGTCTATTGAGTCTATCGATAGGTAGCCTAATCAAAATCGTTTCGCATTTGTTGACATTGATCTTAAGGTGCCATTGATGGTAGTAATTGTTAATTTTGTTGATTAAGCCTTGAAGCGTAATTTTTAGTTGGTTAGGGTATTTACCGGCGCAGTATACAAGAAGGTCGTCAGCAAAGGCGATTGAGTGCGTGTTATTGCCACTGTTTAGATTGAATAAATTAAAGATATCTGCGTTGTAGATGTTGAAGAAACACGGGGAACTGACTGTACCCTGCTGTAGGCCTTCTTGTATGTCAAATACAATCGATGATTGGGCGCTATTCGAAATGGTTACAAACTTCCTATTCTGCATTGAGGACCATATTAGTTTGATCAAGTATCTGTGAAATCGTTTCTTAATTAGTTTGTAGAAAAAGCCCTTGAGCCACACGGAGTCGAACGCCTTCTCCAGGTCAATAAGGCCAGCTGCTACCATCTCGTGTTTGATGAGGTGCTGGCTGGTGTCGCTGATGAATTTGTTAATAGTGTGAACTGTGGAGTGTTTGAATTTGAAGCCGAATTGTTGGTTCGGTATAATGTGATTTAAGTTGCAAAAGTTGGTTATGGTGGAGTTTATTAGTGCTTCGAAAACTTTGCTAATGCTGGGGAGTAGGCTGCTGGGTCGGTATGAAAAGGGGTCAGTGGGGTCTTTGTCTATTGGGAGATGCTTTGCGATTGAGATGTTTGTCGTTATTGATTGCGCCTAGCAGGGTTTGATATTCACGTTCAACTATTTTAGTGAGACGGTTATTAGGTAGATTGGGTTTGTGAGAGTTAATTTTTTCAAAGTGATGACCTATAACGTTAAGTATGGGAATTTCTTCAGTGATGAGGTAAGAGTCGTTATCCTAGGTTAGTGAGCCTGTGAGAAGGTTGGTTTTGTTAATGCATTCAGTATTATTGGTATTTATTTTGATTAAATTGATTGGGTTAAGATTTTTGGGTCTGAATATTCTATTTACTTCCGGGAAAAAGGGTTCTGGATTTTTGTAGTTAATGTTTTTGGCTTTATTCGCCCAAAAGCGGTTAGCCTTATTATTCTTATTCTTTGGAGATAAGGTAGGTTAAGTTTTGAATAGCCGAGTTGGTGAGTTCAATAGCTGTGCGGGTTTCTCAGTGGTTAGGGTTGGAAGTTGTTTTAATTTTGTTCAGGTGCGAATCGAATTGGGCGTTAATAGGATTGAGGTTTAAGAAAAAGTGTAAAGCGCGGTGGTCGCTGTCGCAGTCTAATACCGGTATTTTGTTTTGGATGACGTTGGAGACGGTGATGCGCGCGTCAGCGAGGCATACGTCAAGGTAGGAGTTGGAACGCAGAAAGGTTGGTTGAAGAGGGGGGTTGGGTAAAACTTGCATCTGTAATCGATTGATTTTTGGTTTAACCAGTTGAGTAAAAAACCGCCACGAGAGTTGGTAGCAGCGTCACTCCATGACGTGGATCGGGCGTTCAAATCTCCTGCGATAAACAAATAATTGTTTATATTAGATATGTTGTTTTGTGAGAAAAGATGGTGATTTTTATAGTCCTGGTTTCTAAACAGCTATTGTTCTCAAAGTTAGAGAAAAGTATAGTATCAAATTTAATGTTTTTCTTAATTAATATGGCATGGGGTGAATCACCTTGGGTGGCGTTAGGTCTGTTATTTCAAATCATATTAAAATTGTCAAAAGATATTTTATGGTTTTTCTTAAGCTTGGTTTCGCTAATCAGAACAATATCTAGATTATGTTTATTAGTAAAAATAGGAAGACAATGACGTTTTTAATTTGAAATAATAGAGTGGACATTGATAGCAATTACCTTGATACTGCAAAATTTTAATCCCATGATAAATTTAATTTGTGAAAAATAAAATCAATTTTAGTTGAATTTTCAAGTACTTTAGTAAAGAGCTCCGGTTTATTTTTATTGAAATAGAATTTATCGACTCTATTTATTTTTACCTCGGGTATGTTGAGGTTGTCAAGTTCAGATTTTACTTCGTCGGTTGTGTACTCCTGATATAGTCCTTTTAGAACATAGAATTTTTTTGGTGCTCTGTGGCGTATATGTGTAAAACGGTACCTTATTTTCTTTGAGAAATCTTTTTGCCGCTTCGTAGTCTTCAAGGTTGTTAGTGTAAAGCGTGGGCTCCTTGGTGCTATTATGCGTGACGAGAAATTCCTTCAACGTGGAATTCGTTTCGATGTCGTGAATAAGTGTTTTGATTGAATTGTGCGAGCAGTATATGGGCGGGATGAGGTCCTTCTTTGCTGCGGTTGTTGTTCTAGGCTGTGCTTTGTTTTGGCTGTGTGTCGTCATTGATATAATGCTAGGCGCTCCTCGGCTTGCGTCAGTGAGTGATGCGAATTTGTTGGATCATGACAGCTTGTGTGTTTCGATGTATTTTTATTTTTAGGTTGGAGCCACTTCGAATTAGCGTTTTCGTCTCCTTCATTATATTCGTCATTGGTTATACCTTTCGATGTGATGTTCATGCCGTTCACGTTTTGATGGGAGTCTCGTCTGCGTCCGAGTATTGCGCATTAGGTGTAGCCGTGTCTTCGTTGCTTTTCTGTGTGTGTGTGTGTGTGTGTGTGCGTTTCAGCGGTTGAGTTTTGGCGCGATTGATAGCGCTGTCGTTCAACAATGCTTTAAATTCACGTTCCATTTGGTGCGTAAGCGGCCCGGTCTTTTCTCTTTCAAAAATTTAAGCTTTTTGGAGGGACGATTTAGTCTCTCAGAATACGTGTCCTATGTGTGGTCTGTTGCGCGAACACGTTACCTCTCGTCGTTTGCTGGAGTGGTCGCCATTTTGGGCAGCCGCGGCGGCGGAGTGCCGTGAGTGTGCATCGTGCGCTGAATGTCTTTAGTCTTTTTAGCATTTTTTACACTAATATTCACAGGCTCTAGCACTGACCTACTAACAATAGATGGGATGAGCACTTTCTATGTAGGTGTGGTGTCAATGATTTACGATGGTTATCTTAATTAAGCGAGATACACTGCGTTTATCGAGCTGCGAGCACGGAGGGCTGTATGAGCACGTCCGCTCTCCATGGGGCTGCGACCAGACTCCAGTGCCCTGATCTATTGTCTGGTATGTCCGGGTTTTTCTACATGCATTAACGATCATTGGCGTAGCTCTCTCTCCCTTAATTATTCTTACCTGCTTCTAATTTTACGCATAATTCTCGTTATATACATATTATTCGCAGACGAGGGGAAGGCGCATAATTATAATTCGATAGCGGTTTCTCCTACTCCGGCCATGACCTTCCCGTCAATAAAGCATGCGTCACCTCATCATTCGTCACGCTACTAACTCGACATGTCCGCTCCTCCTATTTCACCGATTGCTTCATAAATTTCCGTAGATACTCGTTTCCCACCTCCTACATATGACCATGCGACTATATCAGTGCTTCAGACATCAGTTATATAATCGTGCTATCTAGCCCACAATGGGGGTCTCCCAGTGTAATCGATTCTTTAAATTTCATGTGCGAACGCCTTTTCTCACAACGGTATACTCCTTGCATCGCGGTTCTTCTTCTATATCTCGCACAAACCACAATGCACCTCTCTCACTTAGCGTACTCTTTCCCGCTTTGCCTCGCTTCGCTGCTGCTGCCAGCGCGAGCTGCCCTACACATCTCCACAAAAAACTGAAAAGTCCCGAAGGAACGACTTCAGTAAATATGTTTTTGGGGTCGCTGAATCCTAATATGGGGCCCGTTTGACCCGATTAGTTCTTGGAAGATCATGTCAAGGTCAACAATCAAAAACTTTATTTAAGCAGAAAAAACATGGTAGACTTATGTTTTTTGGATCGCTGAATCCTAATGCGGGGTCCGTTTGACTGGAGGAGGTCATTTGAAGGTGATTATAAGTTTAAAATAAAGTTTTTAATGGTCATAATTTTTATATACATCACATTAAGTTGTTCTATCAAGTTACTAATGCTTCAATTATTTTTTTTTAATGTATCGAACTACTTTTTTGGCAAAAATCTGCGAAGATAATCGCGATAGACAAAATCATTTCGTGAAGAGCGGCTGGCCTCTTACATTTAAACCTGGGTTAAGAATATAATTCATCTGCAACTTTTTAACCAATCACAAATCATTATTCCACTTGTACACATCAAATTCAGACTAATTAAACAACGGGTAAGAGCTTTAAACAAGGACAATGAATGCTTGGAAGCACTTTAGAGCTCAGTTTCTCAAAGTAAATGTTGCTACAGTAAAGGAAGAATTTAGGTGGATATTTTTGTTATAAAGATGAATAATGAGGAGACATCAGCCTGGTTATGTTTTAAGGAAGTAACTGAAAATTTGTTGGGAAAATGAAAAAGTACAAACACCAAAGAAATAGTATCGAATTTGGTAGAGAGCTTCAAAAATCTAGGTTGCTTAATGAATTTAAAATTACATTTTCTACATTCTCACGTACATTACTTGCCAGAAAATTTGGATGATTATAGTGATGAACAAGGAGAACAATTTCACCAAGATATTAAGAAAATGGAACGACGGTATCAAGGCAGACGGGATGATAATATGTTAGCCGATTACTGCTGGTCATTAAAAAGAGATTTACCATTGATATCGAGGAACTGTAAGAGTAATCCACTTCGCAGATTTTCTGACAAAAAAGAAGTTCGATACCATAAAAAATTGTGACCATTAAACACTTTAATTTAAATTTGTAATAACATGAATCTACCGTGTTTTATTCTGCTTAAATAAACTTTTTGATTTTTGACCATGAAATGACCTTCCAAGAGCTAATAGGGTCAAACGGACCTTAGATTCGGATTCAGCGATTCCAAAAACATATATTTGTTCCTTTAAGACGTTCTTTTTTGTGGGGCTGTCTTATCAGCCTCGATTCCTACTCCCCACTCTCTCTCTCTCGGTCTCTCTCTCTTTCTCTCTCTCTCCCTCACTACAGACCTCACCCACCCATCACCAGCTCTGGAACAAATCTCACACCTGGATCGACCTTTTTATTATCAAGAATCCGTACCACATCATCAAATATGTCAAATCATCAGCACCATTCATAGCAGGCCATGATTTCATTGAACTCATCATCCCCTGTAAAAACCCTCTCCCCCTCCCTAAGGCTACCTCTTCTCGGAACCTCAAGAGTCTTCAACTTCAACCTGAAGTCCTTGATCACCAACTCCTCAGACGCTGAGCTGAATTCCCACCACTTGCTCATCCCCCATCTCACAGCTTCATCACTCATTTCTCCGTTACTGGAGTGCTCATGGGCCCCTGCCCCGTAGACGTCTCCGAGGATGAACGCCGACTCACGAAAGCATTAATCTCTGCTTTCGATGCCTGTGCACCACTTGGATCATTCAGCCTCTCCTCTCGTCGTAAGCCATGGGTAAATCAAGAGTTGTGCTCACTCATGCGCACCCGTGACTGTGCGCACAGAGTCGCACGTGCGTCAGGTTTGTCAACAGACCTTCAGAGTTTTTGGGCTGCTCGGACCATAGTGTCGAACGCCCTTGACGCTGCAAAAAACTGCTACATAGCCGCGCGGCTTGAAGAGGCTCCTAGCCCAGAGGCCAAATGGAGAGAACTCCGGCGTCTTCGCGTGACTGGCTGCAGTGCACCCTCTCCTTTCCGGCTCTTTGACCTTTCAACCCTCAGCAGCTACTTCTCAGCGACAGTAAATCGTCATCCGCCCGTCACCGAACTGGAGTACGCCACCATCCTCCAACAACCTCTGGATCAAAGCGCTGATCATGATTTTAGTCTTGAATTTCGTCTTCGACCGGTGACCGCCAACGAAGTCCGTAATGACATCAACCGCTCCTCCTCAAAAGTTTTGGGCTTCAATGGAATTTCGGCGGTCATGATCAAAATGGCCACTTCTGCAGCCCTGGCCCACTCCACCTCTCTCATCAACGTATCGATTATCAGTGCGGTTTTTCCTTCCGAGTGGAAAAAGGCGCTCATCCGCCCTCTAACGAAAGTGAAAAACCTGCGACTTAAGGCCCATCGCGCTACTTTCCGAATTGTCCAAGGTCCTTGAACGTCTTGTCCACGATCAGCTGTTAGGATACCTAGAGGTATCCCAACATTCCTGATTCGCTTTGTCTCGTTACTCTGTTATGATTGCAGCATTGTATTCTTGTTAACCTAATTTTAACTTTTTTCTCCTTTCGTCTTATTGCTTCTCTCGATTGTTAAGCGCCAAGCGTCAGTAGTCCGTTTTTATTCTTGTCTATTCTTATATTTTTATCTCATCTTACCTTATTATACTTTAAAAAAACCGTTATTTCTCTCTATTTTTATATTTTATTCTTATTTTTATACTTTGTTTATATTTACTCAATACTAGTCGTTTCACCTAGCCTAAACTGTTATATAATTTAAATTTTATATTGTTAAACTCTGTACATTATTTACTCTGAGCGCCAGACGGGGTCAAACCCAAAGGTGTTAATAAATGCAACAATCAATCAATCAATCTCTCTCTCTCTCTCTCTCTCTTCTCCTTTAGCACCTTAAGTGGTGCAACTTTTCGTGCCAAGACTGGTAACCGTGAATAATAACCCTAATTACACAAAACTATTGTGTATAAGGGTTTTTGGGGTCGCTCATTTCATTCCCAATGTTATTTTTTGCATACCGAACCCCTACGGGGTTAAAACATAAATGTTGAGTTATTTTCGGATAAATTTCTTTTTCCTGTTTTAATTTTTTCCCGTTGAAAACTGCTAAAGTTATTCGAATATGTATAAATGGGAGCATCCGCCAAAACCGAGTCAGCGGGCGCGCGCTACGCATTTTTCGTGCAAAACACGCTTTCTTCAACTCGCTCGTAATCGTATTCTGAGTCAATAAAAGTCAATAAAAGTCAATAAAAGTCAATAATAGTCTGAGATGATAAAATGGTAAAGATTTAACAATATTCGTAAAAACTTTAAATGTATTATTTTTTATAAAATTTCTTTAAAAACGTAATTTTTTACTTTATTATTAACTCGGATCGAACCAAAATATAATTTTAATCCACTCCAAGAACGAGCACGTGAAATTGCAAGATATAAGTGTCCATGACTGAGAACATCTTTTTATAAATCAATTAACACATTTGAAAATGTTTGACCCTGAGCTTTATTGAGAGTCATTGCAAATGCCAATTTTATTGGAAACTGTCTTCGTTTGAAAGTAAAATGATACTCATTATCAGAATATAAAGTAATTCGATTTAAAAAAACAACTAGACCCTCTTTATCTCCAGCAAAAATTTTACATTTCAATAAATTATTATTTAAATCTAAAATTCTTAATCGAGTTCCATTACATAATCCTTCATGTATACTAATATTTCTAATCAGCGTAACAATAGAATTGACTCGTAAATGCAATTCGTGAAGTGGTAAGTTTTGTGGATTCAATAAAATAAGATACTCTGGTAAAATTGCTTCAGCCATCAAACCATTATCATCACAATGATTAGCTGAATCAACACTTGTATATACATGCTCATGATAACTATCTAATAACAATACCACAGTTTTATTAATTTCATTTACATCTATATTTCTTGCAGCTAGTATAACTGACGAACTTATTTTATCATAAAGGTGATTTCTTATCAAATATCCGTACATAGAATTAATAAAATTAGAATCTCTAGTTATACACCGTTCAGGAATATGAATATTACGATTATTGTCATTTAAATCACCGTTTTCCACATTCAAAACAAATTTTGAAAAAGTAATATTTTTATTTATAGCTCTCATATTATACGTTAACTTAAATTTATGAAACAAATTCCACAAAATGCTACTTTTAATAGATAAGTTTATTACTTCACTTCGAATGTTTCCTGGTAATATAGGTAATAATTGTCTGAAATATCCACCTAAAATGACAATTTTACCGCCAAACAATAAATCGTTACTCATAATATCTTTCAAAGTCCTATCCATGATTTCTAATGCGTAACGCGGAGCCATTGGTGCCTCATCCAAAATAAATACATCTGATTGCCTCAAAAATTGCATTTCTTTTGATTGCACAGTAATATTAGATGAAGAATTGGATAATAAAGGTACGGGCAAACCTGATACTTTATGAACCATCATTCCTTTATGTAATAGCGTTGGAGCAATTCCAGTAAAAGCCATACAACAAATATTTTTACTTTGACTTTTTAATAAATTACACAATGTTGTATATACAAACGTTTGCTCAGAACCACCAGGACCATCAATATAAAAACACCTAGAGCTATTAAAATCAATAACATTTGATACTTTTAAAATTGTATCAACAATTTCTTTTTGATCACAGTTTAACATATTATATTGTCTATTACCCATATCTGCTAAGTTACGATGTAATTCATTACTATCCTCAATGTGGTTATTCAATACTAATTGAGGCATCGATGGAAAATTCGCAATATCATGGTTTTCAGCTATTAACGATTCAAAAATAATCGAGTAAGCTAAATTGTAAGCTTTGATATGATCTCCATATAATGTACGTCTTCTGATAATGCATCTTTAAAACTTTTCCAAAGTTCTTCTGGATGCATAGGTTGACAATGAATCAAAATACGAACAAATAACGAACGTAAACTACCTGGCATCATCCAACTTACAGCTTCCTGCATAGCACGACTCTATACCTCATTATCATCTATAAGACCTAATGCCAAGCAAGCTTCCGAAAACGTCATATACTGAACACCACTTACATTTTTTAATTCATCAAAACTTTTTGCGTCCCTACAATTTAATAAAAGTAATCACAATTGAAATAACTCTACCTGACTTGGACTTACGGAATACATACGTCCAATACAATTATAATGAGACTTCAGTTTTGACCATCTAAAATCTTGACGACCATTATCATTATGCTGTTTAAAGATATAATGAGCCGGAATTTCAGTATAAGCGTATTGTCAGCCTCCATTGCAACACTATCATCAATATCATTAATTATAATTGACTGTTGTTGAGGCAAATGAACTGCTACGCGTATGATACTATGACTTTTACACTTGTATGGTTTACTTAAAATAAGATAACATGCTTCAACTGGGCTAACGTATCGCGTTTCTATAAAATTACGAATTTCATCGTGAATAATTACCCTCTTGTTATTTGACTCTTCTACTATAATATTTGCAGCATCATAACCTTTATAAACATATTTATACAAATATTTCACGGACTTTACGCTGGACACTACTGCAACATTTATATGACAATTAAAAGTCCTTAATAATCCAGGACAATATGGTACTACAAATCGGTTATCTACAGTTTGATTGCCACGCATAACTCTTTTACCATCATTTCTTCGTTTATAGTACGGATACCCATCAGACAATATCATAGTTTCTTCTCGAAATTCTCTTAGGTAATTGTTAAATATTGTACATGTTATATTGCGCAATATAAATGAAAAAGAATAATTGATCTACGACCCTTAAGTCATAAGTACCAGGGTCGCAGAGTTTGCGTATGAATGTATGCGCGCACCCACACATGTTAGTGTGCGTGCGCTCCCCACTCAAGCACCTAGCTTGATTCGGTGCGCTAGCGGCAGCGGCTGACGAGCACGCACACTCTCTCGATCACCGGACTCCGAACGGGAAGCACCGCATGGCTTGGCAATGCTTTGCTACCCATGTACTTAATAATATATTAATACACTATCAAATAAGAAAGTGCTCCTTAATCATTTACCTGCCCAAATCCTAACATGTTAGCAGTGTGCCTGGTTATTATTCAGTGCTGTTACTGTCTCTCGAGAGAGCAGTAACGCACTTCAACTCCACGAAAGGGAAAGTGATTTTGAGTTGAGAGCGTGGTAAGCGCAAAAACAAGAAAAAGAATCTGAACACATAGGAACGTTCGAGATTCATCAAAAAGACGAGATGGCAGGTAAATGTGAAATTACAATACCCGTGTTTGATGGACAAGATTACAATATGTGGAAGACGAGAATGAAGATGTACCTAAAATTCAAGAAATGTGAAGAGGTAATAACACGAGAAAAAACAAATGATGATAAGGAAGAAGAATGGATTGAAAAGGAGTTGATAGCTATGAATCATATATTTAGTGCGATCTCAAATAGACAGTTAGAATT
>JAWWEQ010049639.1:0-13063 GCA_035583055.1 Torymus tubicola
TGGATCAGAGATAGCTTTTTTATATCTTCGAACCGAGTTCATTGCCCAAAAAAATCGGTTCATTTCTACTGAAGATAATTGAAGTTAAAAATATTTTTCTTACATTTTTGAATTGCGTTAAATTGGTGTAATGTAATAGTTTTTTTATCCATAAGTGAGTAATATACTAATTGGCAAGAAATGTAAAATATATGACGCATCGGTTCAAAATTAGACAATGAAATTGAAATAGATATTAATATCTTTGTTTGAAAAAAAAGAGAAAAAGTTTTATTATTGAAATTTGTTAGCATTTTTTTTTTGTAAAACATTTATTCTTAGAATTTCAATTGATTAAAAGGGATCAAAAAATTATTTTGAGGAAGCTAAGTGCCAAAGAATTGGCAGCGGTTTTCTATTTATTATAAAAATTTATAAATAATTAAAAATTTTATATTAAAACTTTCTGCATCTTTTGGTGGTCTATTACTCTATACGTATAGCACAGTTCGCTTATGATTGGCTATTAGGTGTTCCTCACTATATGCAGTATACATTCATTGTACAAAGCAATCAGAGGGCCTTAATTGTGTTTGTGTATATTACAGAATTTACACCAAAAGAAGTTTTGATATACCAAAATTTCTACTTTTTTTGTAGGATTTGCAAACGACATCAAGAATTAAAAATTGTTTATTAACGGAAATGAATTGTTATCTGCACATGGAACATAATTATATCCAAGGCATATGTTACCGGTTAATAACCAAATAATCCAACCAAATAAGTACAAGATGTAATGTTATACAGGTATTTATTATACTTAAAATTTATGAAATCTGAATATGAAAATTTGTGTGGCTATAGTAAGAGAAAGGGATATTCTAAATTGACAGAAAGAACTATTTTATTGATAAGAAAAGTTTATGATAGTAAGTTATTGGAAAAATTGATGATTGGCTGCGGTTAACGTGTTAGCTTAGATATAATAAAATTAATCAACAACTTTCTTATTGTGAAGATGTTCTTCTCTACTTTTATTCATAGAATACGTGTTTAATAGATTATCTTAGATGTGAAATAAAGAGAGTGTAGTTAGAAAAATATTAAATTTCTTATGACAGGTACGTGTTTTCCCTTCAATTTAATGTTTAAATTTGAGGATTAAAATTTTATTATTTAAAAAAAATCTAATGTTACCTTTGAAATATCAGAGAGATAATTTATACTTTTTGTATTTATTATAAAGGAACTACTTACTATTAACTATGGTAGAGCAGCATATAACAGTTATTTACGTGTTTTTTTTCACATTTTTCAGTACTTCAATCATGTGTAACATTTTCCCGTCTGGGCTTTCCACAATTTTCAAAAATGGGTTCAACATATGATAATAAAAATAAAATTTTCTTCCTTTGCAAAAAATTCTAAACCTGGACGTATCAGAAATGTCAAATTGACAAAGTACGCTGTCAATTCCAAATATCAAGAATTGTGGCAATGCATTCACAAAAATTCATGTTGTTTCTACACATAATTTGTAAACTTTTTCCATACAATGTGCTATACAAAAAAATTCAAATTCATTAGTTAACAAAATTATAAAAATTGCAAAATTTCAAAATTTTGAGGTTAGGATAACTTTTGATCATTTGAAAATATCATGCCAAAAATTTTTTTCTGTTTTTTTTTTTGTTATTTTGAAAATATTTTCCGAAGTTTCGGGAGATTTAAAATTTTCGTCATCCCAGTTGACGTAAAATCACCCATATATATATAAATGGTTCGACGTGGCCCGCTTTCGAGGGAAATGATTAATGGTGGCATGGCGTTTGAGTTTTGCGCTGTATCATCCGACATTCGTATACGACTATACGTATTGGGGTAGGGGAGTGTACAATTGGAACAATTGCCGTTTTATTATGCAACCAGCTCCTCGAGCGCACGTTAATTTCGTTATAAGCACTGTCGAGGAGCTTCATAAATGCCCGATGGCTGGGCTGCTCACGTTATTTTCAGATTGACATTTCTAATAGATTATTTTCGAATCTTGCCCGCGACCAGAATGATAATGATTGATCGGCTTCATATTTTGATCATTATACATGTTATACCGTTGGTCGATTATCGATCGGCTAGGGTAATTGTCATATTGTCTGTTCTTAAAATAATTATTGTATATTTATTCTGATTTTAACCATTTATATAGCGACTGATTTATTGCCCTACATTACATATTATGTAGTATAAATAACATGAATTTCTTTATATTTATTTTTGTTTATTTTATTTCGTGAAATTAGTAATAAGAATTTTCACTCATGAAATTTTTATATTGAGCTATTTGCATATTGAGCTTTTGTTACGTTATCCAATAAACTTCTTTTAGTTGATCGAATTGACTTCATCAATTGGAACAATCAGCATAGTATCCGTTACGTCACAATTTAATATGATTTTTCGTTTACTGATAACTTTAAAAATAAAAAATGTAAGAAAAATCGAGGGTTATTAGCCTAGTCATTCTTACCATCAAACTACTTATGTAAAAAAAATTATATATACAACTGTCTATGGTTATATATTGAATTATATATGATTAATTATATACGTGAAAAATTTTCGATGCTATGTCGGACATTTACATATAGGGGAGACTGGGGTAAAACCGCATACTGGGGTAAAACCCAAAATCTCATTTTCTCGGTATCTACTAGCGCCATTTACATGAAACACATACCTAGTATCCTATTAAGAATTCTCTATTACCATTTTTTATGTAATCGGCATGTTAAGAATAGCCTCAGAAGAGATCAAAGATTTCTTATCTTTCAAGATTATGTTCCCCGCAACAATCATTGTGCGCAGAATCTTTTTGCAAGCAACATATTCTTTTCGCAAATATATAACCTTATTGTTTACATCGTAACCAAGAGATATAAGTATACATTTTGTATTCACTTTAACTTGTGATTGTAAAAAATGAGTAATTATTTTTTTTTTTCAAAATTTGGGGTAAAACGGGATACTGAAGGTTGGAATAAAATCGGATATGATATTTTTAATATAATTCACCACTGTTTCACACATGTGCTTTGTTTACCAACACACCACAGACCTCCGTCGTCAATTAGCACCGCAAGGGAGCACAAACAAGGCGACGTTAAATAACATAAAAAAAAATATATTTTGTTATCTATTTCTTAATAAACAATTTTCAAAAAGTATACGGTTTTACCCCAGTCTCCCCTATAGGGTTATCTGGCCGTATATAACTATTTTATTACATATAGGGTAACCTAGTGTTCAATACAATGAAGTGTTATTTCGATAATATATAGTTTTTCCGGAAAGTTGAAAATACAAAATTGATCGAACAACTTGAGGGGTTGTGTGATCGGGAAAATTTGAACCGACCACACAAAAAGTTTATTGCTCACAATCACTATTATTAAACAATTATTATCCAACTAAGTGAAGTTCACTTATAAAGTCGTTTCCCCTGTAGGTAATTGGCTGCTGACGCGCTAATAAAATAACGAAATCTGTACGCGCGTTTGAGCGTCGCGCACATAAAGTTTCCATTATATGAGAACGTCAAGAAGAATTTCAAATATCTCTTTACGCAGCGTCACGGTCGCACTAGCGAGGCAAAATTTATTTTTGGCCGCACGCTTATCCATACTAGAGCTTTTAGCGATCGAATGCTGTGCGTGAGAAAACTATATATGAAATACGAGTTGAAAGCATTTGCATATATAGGCACCAGCTAAGCTTCCAGTTTCATCCTCCCTCGATGCACAAACGTATACGGGACAAAAACGATAAAACAAAACTATATAGGATGGGATTGAAAGTCGAGTTCTGATAAAAGCTCAGGACGAGATGTCGCAACAGCGGTGGCGACGTGTTAGCGTGCGACCTAACACCGGTCGTAGATGAAAATCTCAAAAGCCAAGGAAATGTCGTTGTAGCTATAGTCTACGTGCGACGTAACACGAGCTTAGCGCATTTGCTCTCTTCCGCTTCGTATAATTTCTAATCTCGAAAATCACTAATTACGTACGATACTACGCGATAAGCTCACGCAGTCGCACTGAAGAGTTAGTGACCCATGTGTAAATCCCTTCCAACTATAATGCCCGAGATGGAGAAAGTCCTTTTATTGAAATTTATAGTATCCCAGAGGGGGAGAGAAATATTCCAGTCGCTGGAATTGAATGGTTGGATGAGCGAGGCTAATTCCCTGATTTTATTGTCATTCGAAGTTTAGAATTTTGAAAATATCCTAAACATGCGTGTGTCTAATTATAAATTAATGAAGTATGATGAAATTCGAATCTTGATGCATCTAAATAAATTGAAGTACAAGTGATTTGGCACTTCTGAATTTAAATTCCATAATAAATACGTAATTAAAAGCTTCGAATATTACATAATATAGATCAATTTTGAATAAATCTAATTTTGAGAATATTTCGTTAGTTGAATATTAAAATCTTGAATTAATTCTATAAAAATATTCGTGGTTCTATGTATAATAAAAAGCTGTCTATACGAAGAAATCGATAGACTAAAATAGTCAGCGCGGTCTACAAAACATTGAATATTCTTACATATGTATGGTATATATACACCTTAGCATGCACCATAGTTTGATTTTCTGTCGAGTCACGCCTTATCGTTTTTTTTAATCGAGTTACCTTTCATTTTCTTATTTTTTGCAAGATCTTTACACGTAACACTATACACCTCAAAATTAGTAATACACTTGCTCTCAATATTAAGTATATTAATCTTATGAAATACTACTTTCTTATAAAATTGAGAATTATTACTTTTTAAAAACTAAACATACAATATTCTTTTAAATCAGAAAAGAACCTAAAACTCTCGATTACTGCGATAAAGCACGTCTCTTCAGACACCATAAAATGCTCTATTTAAGCGCGTCGGCCGTCCGATAAACCCATGAATAAAATGCCAGCCATAAGAGAGCTTTAAGTGAATATATACAGCCGCATTCTCTCCCCTCGTATCACGCACCAGATTCCTCAAGCGCCAGGGCCATCGCCCTCTCGCGCACCTTTCCTACCTTAATCAAATCGACGAAACGCGTGCATAAAATTACCCTATACATCCTGTACGAAGCATCTCGCCCTTCTCTTCGCCAATTATTCCTCGCTCGCATAGTATATATATATATGTGCCCATCTCGCTCTGTCCGTCATACACGAGGCAATTACGCGCGCGCGCACGTGCTCATATTCATGTATATGACGAAGTCCAGAAAAAATTTACACTCGAGGTGGTTTCCGAATTTGTCAAAATTATTACGGAGACACGTCTTTCATACGTGTTTTCCTTTTTTTATATTTTTTTCGTATAATAAAAAAAGGGCAAATATCATGCGCAATTAAAAACGTTTTTCAATTCTGTGTGTAAAGTCAATGTTTAAAAGAAGTCATATATAAAAAATTACAATAAGGTAAAGCGGGGGAAGATGCCACACTTAAAGAAAAAGTGAAATAAAAATTTCAAAAATTAATGAAATAATACAAATAATACAATAAACTAATACATACATAATAATTCGTCGAAAAAAATTCCATTAATTATTAATTAATATAATAATTTAAATTTATGACACGAAAGTGGCATCTTCCACAAGAAAATTATTTTCTTACATTTTAGCGATGGTGGTTTATTGAAGTTTATGAAATTATTTAATTTACGTCTTCTTTTGTTTTAACGGTATTATAAACCAAGCTTGAAGAATGATGTTTGAACTTTCAATATGCGTGCAAAAGTTGATTCTTGCACGAGTGCCCTGTTTCAATCACACTTTTGCACATGAAACGCTTGAAATGCATAAAAAATTCTTTTGCGCGCGGGGTAGTAATTTGTAAAATTTGTTGAAAAACGGACCAACATTTTGTAGGCTCGCGCTCTATAATACTACTGAGCTAAACTTGCGATGTCATGACAAGTAGATCGTGAGTTAGTCGTAGTTTTGCTGAGTCGACGATCCTCTCGTCTTCTACATTGTGCAAACGCCGACAGAGATAATTTAAACACTCGTGATAATTTTTTCAAAACCTACGAGCCTAATGTTAAGCATACAAAAAGCATAAAAATACAAAAATTTTAGAAATGTACCCCCCGACTTCATTAGTATTACCATATCTTTTCGATACTTAGTTTCATAACTTTCAAATACATCAACATTTTTTAATTTAAAAAAAAATAGAACAATGGTTTATTCTATTAAGTTGTATTTATTAAACTGAGTTTAGGGCGTTTTTGATTTAAATAAAGTTTAAGTTTAGTGGGGGTTTTTTTCCACGTAAAAAAAAAAATTCAACGTAAGAAGAAATGTGTCACAAAGTTTAATTCTATTAGATTTTTCCTCATTAACCCTGATATAAGAAAAAAAAATATTAAAAAGTTCGTATAAAAAATATGCCTTCAAAAAAATTTTTTTTGATCAGTCTCGAGATAGCTATAAGTGTAAATGTTTTCTGGATTTCCTCATATACGAAGCTCTAGCTCGTGATTTATCATTCTCGCAAAATTCAGCCAGCACCGCGCGTGACTGCGCGGACACAGGAGCGAAAGAGAGAAAGAGAGAGAGAGAGAGATCCAATTGCCAGATACGTATACGCCAGAGGGAAGCCACTATACGCGCCGGTCGAGTTTGAATCACGACGCTTCGGCACGAACTCTCGAATGCACGTACCTATGTGTATACAAAGGGGAACGGGGGAGAATGCGTACTCGGGCAAAAAATGCCATTCCACGGGGACAGAAGGGGTGAGAGGGGGGATGGGGGAGGGGGGGGGTGAAACGGGTGACTATCCACGCGGCAAGTTTATAAGTACACGAGAGCTTGGATGAAATGAGAGACGATGGAAAACTAGTTTTAGGCAACGAGTCACTGTATTGGGTTAAGTGATGGTTCGGTCGGAGGGTGGAGGGTAGAAAAAATAACGAGTGGCAGCAGCAGCGGCTTTCGACCTATAATTTACAGAACTGTTCGTTTTGTATGGCTGAATGAACGATTAAAAGTCAATTCGTGAAGTAAAAGGTAAAATTGAAGGAAATAACAGAAGTATTAACAAATTTATTATTATATTTTTAGTTAGCATTAATAACATTTAATTAAGACTTTAACATTAATATATTGATATAGAGAATAAAAATTAATGTAAGAGAATTTTCTGACTGATTTAAAAAGGCTGTTCGCTCGGGACAAATATAGCTGAGAAGATTAAATATCCCCGAAAAAAATTTATGACCGTTGCATGCTCAGCGTCAATTACGATACGGTCTAGAAAAAGCGGAAATTGAGGTGTCATGGAACAAATTATAAAAATAACGATTATCAGGCTGTATCAATCTTTAGATATTATAGACTTAGAACCTGGAATGTTTGACAGATTAACAATTTGTAACATAACCGTAATGGAACATTTATAAAAGCATTAACACTTGGTGAAAATTTAGCCAGTTTACATTACCAGAGGCGTATACTTACAAAATTACGCTGATAAATGATCGCTCCGAGATATATATTCGGAAAGATATTACGCTACTAAAACTTTAAATCTTGTTAATTACTTTAATTACGGGAACGGGTGTGTAAAATAATTACTTTCATTTATATACTTTATAAAATAACTGCGATTTATTTTATTATTTCACGTGTATATATATTATAAGCATGCTTATCATTTTTTAAGGTTCCTGCGGATGTTGGAATTATACGACATACGGTTTTGTATATATGCAATTACACGACAGTTATTATCAGCGAGTAATTACAAACTGGCCGAACAACGACAGAGACTCGGAATTAATTAAAGCAAAGAGTAAGATACAGCAGCAGCCGGCGCGAGAAATCTTCACGAACTTCAGGTGTCACATACGAGGCATGCGAAGGAAGAGAAGGAGAAGTAGGTGATCCTCGTCTTGGTGTATATATATATATATAGTACACAGGAAATGTCGAATGAATTAACCGGCAAGCATGGGACGTAAAACGTGGTACGCGCGCAATACTCTACAGTGGTTGATTAAACCAAACCAAGCACCCGTGGCAGAGTAAAGCATAAATATACGCGGTGTACACACACGTATATAGGAGACATAAAGAATTTCCTCTGAATCACTTTAACTCAGGAGTACAATACAAGCTTAAAGCCTGCAAGGCAATGAATAATTATGGCGCATGAGTTGTAATTTTATTAAACGTTGCGACAGAATGGAAGTGAATAATGTAGAACTGGGTAGAGAGTATCTGCAGACCAAGAGTGAGAGAGAGAGAGAGAGAGCGAAGAGGGGACAAAATCGAGAGCGGAGTGTATAATTAGGTAATTCAATTAAGAAGGGTTGGCGACGATCAGAAACTTAGCGAGGTATTTAAGATGTAAGTTATCGGAATATATATATACCTGGCAGCGTTCAATAGGAGCGTAAAAGCAAGAGTAGTAAATTAACTCAGATTCTATTAGCTTAAAAGAGAACAGGAGAGGGGGAAGGTTGGTAAAAATTAACTTATGAATATGGGTCAGTGGTTTGCTCTAATTGATTTTCGTTTTTCTCTTCTTTTTTCGAAACTCTCAAGATAATTCAGTATAGATGTCGAAGTGCTATCGATATAGCTCAAATAATTAACCAACTTTATAGTCAAAGATTTAATAAAAATTAACGTGAATTATACGGATTTTGTCGATGTAGAATTATAATGAATAAAATAGCTATTAGCATTTCAAATCAATCCTGCACCTAATTTCCACAAACTCTTCTTCACTGCGCGCGTGCATTAATTATAATCTATGATATATACCGCATTGAAATAAAGCCAGTCACTTCAGGTCTTTAATTAACTAAATTTTCAGACGCAAGTTATTTTACACACACAGCTAAAAGTAGAAAATAGTGACCTATACAACCGTATATACACTAGAAAGGATTGAACGAAGGGATAGACGCGCGAGCAAGTGGAAGTGAGAACTTCGAAAAGCAAAACTTTAAATTACAACGATCAATCACATGTATATATACGTGCGCACACACCTATGTATGTATAACATTGCCCGCATATGTGTGTGTGTACGTGAGTATTCGTGAAGTTTCGAAGTTAAAGAGCGACGTTCACCCCCAGAGGCGTTTGAGGCGTTAAGATATTCCCATAGCGCCTCCTCCTCCTCCTACTCCTCTCTCTATATCCTATATCTTTGTACGTATGTATGTGTATGCACGAGCTGGTAGCAGGCAAATTATATATGCATGTGAATGCTTCTAAGTACCTCTGTGTACATGCCTCATCCCGCGTAATGCGACATGAATATGATATTATAATGGCAGTGCTTAAATGAATTCTTAAATTCCGGGAATTCGTGTGTATAACCCGGCGCGCGAGCGTCTCTCGGTGTCTCCGAATTAACAGTGACGTTTATAAATTCCCTTGCTTCTTGTAATTTCGTTGTTCTCACATATATATTTCTCACTATATAAATATGCTTTCTATTAAATGCATATACATTAAAATACCTGAGTATGAAAAATTACGATTGATCGAGAAAAAAAACTACTTTATCAACCTGTAGAGGTCAGCTTTATTAAGCGGCTCTTTAAAAATTCCTTGTTTCTTCCCTTGGCCATGGTAAGTTATTCCTTTCCTTTTTTTTTCTTTTTCTCTCTCTCGGCAAAATGGAAAACCAGCTAAAAGTCAAGAACCGTAATGAAATATTTACTTATGGCACTTTCCGAAATCAGCTCGAACCGGTAAAGTGCGTTAGCCGCGGCGCGGCTTGAGAAGAAACTTGAAACGTAATTTAAAAAGCGTCGCCGCAGTGTTGGCGAGCGCAAGAGTTGCCGAAGCAAATAGAAAAACACGACTTTGATTTCTTTGCTTTATTCAGATTTAAAGTTGGCCAAACGTCTGACCCTTTTTTAAGTGGTCGAGGGCAAGTGCTGTATAAAGAAAGTGTGTATGTGTGTGTGTATTCGTGCGGTGTGTGCCCCCTCAACCTCTTTTATACCCTGAGGCTCCATAACGCAAAACAGAGCGTATGAGTATTCGCGAAGGTGAAGGACTCTCTTATACCTCTTCCGCACTTCCGCACATTCCTTCATACGCATTTGAAAAGTTTGCATGGCCTTCCTGTTTTTTTTCTTTGCCTTTTTTTCTTTTTTTTGAAATGCCAAAATTAAAATGCACGGTAAGTGAGCTTATTTGCTGTTACACTTCTTATTAAACATTCCGGTCAGATGATCTTTTGTATAGATATCTTTTTTCCTTTTTATATAAGAACAAATGGTTATTTTTTCAAAATTCATTTTTCATAAATATATTAAAGAATTTTAAAAATTTTTAATATTTGAAATTTTAGCTCAACCAACGTTTAATGTAATTTTTTAGAATTTTGCATCGACGAAATAATATCCTCTCCTGTACCGGAACCGTCGCTATACGCTTTAGAATGCTGGACAGCGTATGTTTTCAGAACTGCTTGGACGTACCGCCTGGCACGAATCCTTTTTTTATAGCCCGCACGTGTGGCAGTCACTGCAGCGTACAAGTGGTCAATGCTGGTCAATGTCTCGTTACAGAACATCAGTTATTTCCGTTGTTTAGTATCAAGGATCGACTAAATCCGACCGCAAATTACTCCTTCAATTTCGCTAAATAAACATTTATTTTTATAAATATAGATATACTGTTATTTATGTTGTACAATAGTTCTCATTATTTTTAGCCGTTAAATATTATACACAAATTTGAGTTTTCAATGTAGATACGTGACTTTTAAAAACATCAAGTATTTTATCCTTTCTTGTAAGTACTATCTAGTCATGTCAATTTTTAAAAGTGTTATCTAAAATTTATATATAAATCCGATACTTTTTGCAGACTGTAATCTATAGTACAATATCTCTATAATTTTATTTCAATACTAAGTTTGCCGCAAACGCGTATTATGTGCAGATGAAATGTTCATATATATATAATCGAAAAGTAAAGAGAATTAAGTCAATCAGACATTAGCTTGCGTTATGCCAAGAGCTCACTCAGCCGTGTACAAGAGCGAGAGAGCGAGAACGAAAAGAACAAGAGACGAGAATAAGGTACTCAGCAACGGAAGAATTTTTCTCGATAAAGGCTCTTCGTTGGTATAAAAGAGTGCGATTAAACGGCCAATCGCAGTTGCGCTCACGGTTCGGCATCACTCTGCTTTCTCCGCTCTATTTAAAAATTCCGCGCGCGCGATACTCTTCTTTTTTCTTACACCCCAATAGCTACGAGGCAAAAATAGAAAGAGAAATGGAGTTGAAGAGCGGGTAGGATTATACGACCCCATTATTGTCATGAATATTATGGAGTCTTGTCGTATTTACATGGGGGTATGTCTGTGTGTGTGCGTGTGTGCGTATGCGTTTATATATGTGCAGTGATTAAGTTAATATTGTGGGCAATGAAGAGAGAAACATATACATATACACAATAGGGGATTTAGAATATAGTCCTTTCTAAGCGCGTTTCGCGCGCCACTTTTGTTTTTGTAACCTAGCAACACTTTACTTCCATCAATCAAATCACGAATAAAATGATTTCCTAATAAATCCATCATTTTTTTAAGATAGGAGGATAGGAGGATTGTGGAAAAAAATTTTTTTACTGATCATTAAAATATATAAGTTATAGGTTTTTTAAAACTTCCATATCATAAACAGAATAGATGAAAACAAAAAATATACATTTCATTTCTAGAAAGTATTTATAAGCGTACATACTACACAATCATTGGGTCATAAAACGTAATGTCAAAGGTTTTCCTGTCAATACTAACAAGTCGCAGATATATAGATTTTCGATAAATATGCAAAGCATGAAAGCTTAAAATGTTTTACACTATCACCATCATTATTATCGTACAGCAGAATAATATTTTTAGTAACATTTTCTTTAATTTTGACAAATTTATACGTAATAAAGTATGAATATTGATTCCTTGATGAAATTATTTAAATTACAGCTGAGACGAAAAATTGAGGAGAATATGTCTCATAAAAGAACACATTTTTCAAAAGGCTACAAATGTATAATATATAAAAGTTCAAAAAAATTCACTCAGAAAATTACAATATATTTTTGAAATCATTTTTATATAATTTTAGGATTTAATAATTTAATTTATAACTAGTGGCATAAATGTTTTAAATGTTATATTTTTTAAACATTTTAAATTGAAAATAAAGTGACAACTGATGCAAATTTGACAAATAAATTAAAAATTTTATAATAATGTTTTTGATCACTAAAAATTTTCTTGTAATTTGTTTCAACTGTTAATATCTTTTATGTGCTCAAACACCCTCATTTACAGTATCGAATCTGAAAAAATTTAATCAACATTACATTTCCTGAAAAAATACCATTTCAAATTTTACCATACTCAGAAAATATCTCCAACACTTTAAATTTAAAGTCATAATTTTAATTAATTAACTGCTGCAAATTAATTAGCCTGCGAATATCTGAATCTGTAAAATGTGGCTCCCTAAATAATTTATAATTCTATACATTTAATTCATATTATATTGAAAAAATTTATTATGAGATATATTTTAATTTTATAAATTAAAAAAGTTTTATAATGTATTTTAATATATGTTAAGAATAAAGATAATGATTACGTTTCATCTGATTTCTATCTTACAATTTTTGATCATAAATTGGAGTATTTCTGAAAAAACATTGTTGTTAAGATTTTCTTCATTTTACAACTGAAAGATTATCTGGATGGAATACCATACATATACATACAGTATAAGAACGAGCAAGAAGCTTGTTTATTATTTATACTTCTTTTCCAAATAATAAAATTAATTTTTACAAAAATTTTGTAATAATAAAAATCTTAACAAAAAAATATTATGCCAAATTTTAATTTTAATTAAATTAAATAAAATAATATCAACATGTAAACACACAAATTTAATACACAGTGTACTGGAAATATGTTACGTTGATCCCTATCAATTCATTCTAGGAAAACTTTTTTTTGCTTTAATTATT
>JAWWEQ010049640.1:0-13058 GCA_035583055.1 Torymus tubicola
AAATAAGTCATCAATCCGCTCAAAATCAAAAATAAAATTATTGACTGTATCACCACGGTTCGGCGGTTGCAAAGTTCAAGGATCTCGTAAAGCATACCTTGGCTCATTTTCATTTATTTTGGCAGGTTCTAATTCATTATCAATATTGTTTTCATTTTCTAAATTATTTTCGTTTCCAAAATTATTTACATTTACTTCAGCAGGTTCTAATAAATTATTAATGTCGTTTTCATTTACTAAATTATTTTCATTTTCAAAATTATTTTCAACTTCAAAATCATTACCGTTTTCAAAATTATTATTATTTTCAACATTATTAGGTATTATATTGTTTACAGGAATATTGTCATGTTGATTTATATTTTTATGTTTTGATTCATTATTTTCAGAAGGTATTTCATAAAAACAAAACTCGTAATTATTTTTATTTTCAAATAAATCACCAGGTTTCCGTTCATATTTAAATAAAATATCTCTATGTATTTCTATTTTGTTGTTCGTAGTCAATATTCTAAAACCCTTTGTGCAATCGTCGTATCCTACAAAAATACCTAATTTTGATTTTGCATCCCACTTTTTCCTGCAATTTTTACTTATAAATACATAAACCTCTGAAATGAATATTCGAAAATATTTAATGTTACTTTTTCTATTGTACCATAGTTCGAAAGCGGTTTTGTTTTCAATACTTGATTTCCTACTTCTATTTAATACGTACGCAGCTGTATTTACTGCCTTAGCCCAAAGCTTTTTCGGTAAATTCTTAGAACATAACAATGTGCGCGCTGCTTCGACTAGTATACGATTCTCGCGCTCAGCTTTGCCGTTCTGCTCGGGAGTATGCACTACACTGCGTTGATGTTTGATTCCGTGTTTGAAAAGAATTTCGCTCATCTCTTTATTTACATATTCAAGTCCGTTGTCTGTTCGAAGAATATTTATTTTCATTTGCGTTTTTTTTCTAATCGTTGCATGTAATTTGTAAAACAATCTTTAACATCGCTTTTATTTTTCAAAAAATATAAAGTTACGTAACCTGAATAATCATCTTTAAATTGTAAAAAATATCGCGTACCGCCTATTGAATTTTCTTCCATTGGTCCACAAAGATCCGAGTGTACAATTTCGCCAATCTTAGACGTTCGATTTTCACTAATAGGAAATGGATTACGTTGCATTTTAGCACACGCATCACAAAAGCTATAAGTAAGATCATCTTTTATATCAATACCATTATTTTTTAAACAACTTGTTACTTGCATGAAATTTTGATGTGTTAATCTCTCATGCCATAATTGTATATTATTTTTAATTTCACTAGATATCATATTTTTCTCGGTAAATAATACTTTCTCAACGGGTTCAATTTTGATTTTCATAGTAAAAATTGTTTCATTCGGATCTTTTTGACCAACTACGACAACCTCATTATTTCTATAAAAAGTACATTCTGTGTTGTTTGATTCAAAAGTCATGTTTTTCTGTAGCGCCGTACCCATCGAAAACAGATTATATTTCAAACCCGGTACATGAAGGACATTTGCCACAAATTTCTTTTCCCATTTATACCCATTGAACGCTAATACATTTAAATTACCCTTCGCTACCGCATGTAAAATTCGACCGTTACCGATACGTATAGGATTATTATTTACAGTTTCATAAGTTACAAACCATTCGCGTTTATCGCACATATGTTCTGATGCTCCGGAGTCGAGAAGCCACGAAGCTGACCGATCTGCACCTTCCCTCGGTGTTATTAACAGCTCACCTACTATAGCGTCTCGTTGCCTTGCAGTGTTATTGTTGTGGTTGGAACTCGAGCGCTCTGAATTTGAACTGGTGGGTCGCTCATTTCCTGGAAGGTGCCAGCAGTCTTTTCGCTTGTGTCCATATTTCCCTCAATGCCAACAGCTCTTTTGTTTTGTTTGGTTTCCATCATGCGAGCGATAATTCTGCGAATCTTTCCTTACTTTATTTTAATCTGCTTCATTTTCTACTTATTTTTGCATGTTTTTTCTGTCTCTTCCAATGAAATCACTATTCTCTGATTTTTCTTGATTTGACATACCTGTTTCTTCCATAACTAACCGAGACGTTAAATTTTCTCCGGTTTTTTGATCTGATGCTGCTGACTCCCAAGCTGATCTAAAGTGATTATAACTTTGCGGGAGAGTCATCAGAATTTTTGTAATCATCATACTATCGGAAATTTCTTCTTTAAGCGCTCATAACGTATAACACAAATCACCAATTTTCGAAATGTGCGTCGCGATGTCATCATTTGCATCTTTCGTAAAACTAAACCATTTCTGCTGAAGAACGTGTACACTGGCATCATTTTTACTTTCATATATCGCATGGAGCTTGTCCCACATGGATTTTGCTGTTTCACAGTTTAAAATGTGTGTCATTGGCTGTTTTCCATAGAAGTCACAATGAATTTCTGAGCGATGCCATCTTTTTTTGTAAATTCTTTCAAATCTTTTTCGTATTTCGTTTTCACGGCCACTTCTGCATTTTCGTCAGTAGTTTCCAGCTTATTTTCAGTTCCGTTCACTACACCAAAGACTTCGTGAGATATTAGTCACACGCGCACTTGAAATTTCCAGACACCCCAGTTTTCAATATTTTTTAGCTTCATAATTTTCACTAAATCGGATTCCATTCTCACTAATTCGTATATCTCTTTTCACACTATCGCACTAAGGCTGGCTGAGATTTTTATTCTTTAACGTTAATTGTTCTTGGTGCCTGGGCCCATAACCTGTTGATGAATGAATAGTCGTGTTGTGTGGAGTGAACATTATTAAAGTAAATATAATAACTGTATAATATACAAGTGTACGTCTGGCGTGAACGGAGCCATGGCACGGAGTACCTCGGTGAGTCCCGCGGGCCGCAGAACCGGCCGCCGCAAGCTGTCCGCAACAGTATTCATTAGAGAGCATTGCGGTAGGTGGCGCGTTATACATACGGGAGATACATTTGTGATTTTACATATTATATTCACAACACATTATAACCAACTAGACACAAACACTTAGATAAAAGTTCACCTGAAGCAATAAGGTCACTTGAATTTGCAATGGCTTTTGATACTGTTGACCACAAAATATTACTAGATAAATTTTACAACTACGGAATTAGAGAAATGGCACACGAACTATTAAGAAATTACTTAACACAAAAGAAAACAAAGAGTTGAAATTAACAACATAAATAATGAATTCAACACAATAGAAACAGTGTTAATAGTAAAAGAAAGAACGTAGTTCGAAGTAGAAACAAAAATAGATAACTATACAAAATATCTAACTAATTAACTTTAAACAAACTATCTTTAAACGCAGACAAAAGAGTGTATATGGAATTTGGTAATATCTTTTATAGTACTCAAATAAATAAAAACATTAAGAATATTTTTTAACGAATAAGCACTTGACTTTTAGCCTTTGCTGTGTACATTTTTATTAATTTTTTGGTTTGCTTTTTATCATAAATATTTGCAATGTGACACTCAATAGAAAAGACATCAATTTTTTAACGAAAGAGGGGACGATTGGTTTAGGTACCAGAAATCGACTTTGAAATGACCGCTAAAATATGTTTCCCACAACTGATACACTCTCCCTGTTAGTAAAGTTTTAGTACTGAAGTTTTAGTTTTAGGTATTTTTTGTATGCCAGACCAGCGAATTCGAAGTTAATTTCTTTGCTGGATTACTTTTATAATGTAAATGTAATAAACAATTGTAATTACTCGGGGTAAATAAATAGATAAATGAAAAAATTTTTAAGCTACAAATTAATCCGCTGCTGAATTTTAATATAAAATTCATTATTAATTTTTTTAATATAAAAAGAATTTTAGATAGAAAACATAACCAAATTCCGAAAAATCTTACATAAATTAATTTTTCGGAAAATTACATCCGTAGAATCCATATACTTTTTCAGGCATATGCAAGAGTTTTTCTAGAAATCATTCTGGAACTCATTCTGATAGTTTTGTACAATAAAAAGGTATTTACAAAAATCTTGTTGTAGAGATAGTCCGAATCAAACTTTAGATTTCCAAAATTTTAACGTTTTATTTTCACATAGAGTTTGCCAGAAACCAGTCAGCGGGTGCGCGCAACGCATTTTTCATGCAAAACACGCTCTGTTGAACTCGCTCGTAATCGCATTCTGAGTCTCTTAGAAAAAAATAATTATAAAAAACAAACAATATCGATAGATTTTTTCCTGCTCTTTCCAATGGTGCAACTGTTTTTACTACGAAACTCTTCTAGTCGAAAATTCGAGTTGAAAGTTCAGTCATATTTCTCAATGAATATCTTGTATATTCTCAATGTTTTTTTTTTCAAAAGACATAAATTGCTCGGACGCGCCGTACCCTTGGGCTTGGTATAATGAGCTCGAAACCGTAATTTGAGTTTCTGAGAAAAAAAATTACTTCAAAAATATTTTGTGCTTATTTTATCAAAAGGTAAACAAGTTAAGACTACAGATAAATTAAGAGAAAGACTAGATTCAGCAAAAGCAATGCCTGGAACTCAATCGTTTCACTGGCTTAGATTATTAGCTGACACTAAAAAGTTAGAACTAAAACGATATTCAACATCCAAAGATTCTCAATCATATGCACCAGTTAAAAAAGCCGAACCCTCTAAAACTCGAATTCAGAAAACCATGAGTATCAGGAAAGGACCAATAAACATAATCGAAAATAAAAATAAAAGCATTAAGCATTTAATAAAAAATTAATATTTTTAAAACGTAATATATGATTCACTGCAAAATCTTATTAATTTTGAGCTCTACGTTTCTCCAACTTGGAAAATTAGGGTTGGTGTAGTTTATAACTTGTACTTTCGAATGGTGTTATGTATTATTAAGAACAACATGTTACACTTTAAGAAAAATGGTTCTGAACTGTTCATTCGAATTTTCGACCAGAAGAAAATATTTGAGAGTAAAAAGAAAAGCATCATTGAAAAGAGCAAGGGAAAATCTATTGATATATGTCTCTTGTTTTTTTTTCTAAGAAACTCAAATTAGAGAGACTCACAGTGCGATTACAAGCGAGTTGAGCAGAGCATGTTTTGCATGAAAAATTCGTCGTCCACGCCCGCTAGCTGGTTTCTGGCGGACGTTCTCATATATGCAAGTGAAAGCATAGAGTTAGGTCTTTTTAAAATATCTTTGTGAGAAAATAAAACAATTTTTACGTCTATTATTAAATATACTTTTCTGCGGTGTAATAATTAAAGTCAGAAAAGAAAATGAAAAAAGTTTATTAAAATATCAATGTTTTATTTACTTTACTTATTATAAAGATATGAATTGCGAAAGTAACCTATTCCCATGAATTTTTTGTAGATAGAAATCATCAAAACCTTTTTAACCTATGATGTCTCTAAAACTGTAGGTCAAAAAATCTAAAAAAATTCAGGGATAGCCGGAAAAAGTAGCGGAACATTTCCTAAGAGTTTAACCAAAATCTATTTTTTGACCACTCGTTTTGATAGAGACTCGGCCATATATAACTAAATGAAGAGTTTTATGTAATTCTCAAGAGTGTACCTTAAAACTCAGTAAGGATATTTGTTATGTACAAATAGATGCGTGTGAAGCAGTGATATCAGCGATAGAACAGTGGAAAACAAATATGATGAACTTAACATCGGCAACGTGCACACTACAGTGACGGTGCATTTCAATTATCGTCGAAGTTCAGTGTCTAACTCTTTACTTTGAACTTTCAGTAATGAGTACTGACCGGTCTCATTAATCATCTGTGGATCGTGTAAAAGTCTGTGATAGTAAATTTAGTAGAGTGTGCTCGACTGAAGTACGAAAATCCCTGTTGCGGTTTGAGTGGCGCCTTTGTACCTTTAACCGGCAGATATCCTTGTGTAGAATTGATTTCCTTATATTTTAAGGAATTATTTCTGGAGACCGCATGCACTTGTTGGCGTTTAGATTAGGCCGTAAGTTCGCAGGTAGAAATTTGTCTGGCGAAGTAGATCCTGCAATCTAACTGGCGAGTCAGCGAAGGCTACGGCACTAACAGCCCTATTATAATAGGTTGCGACAATATAGTTGAGTGGTTACCATTTCCCACGAGGCATAACCCAGCCCGATATATTGACAAACACTTGTTCTTTCTTTCTTTATCACTGCCTTTATTTGCTTTCTCTCGCTTTTACTAACCAGTTTCTAAGGAAAATTTCCACCGTGGAATCTCGAAGCGGACACAAAGAACCTCGTCAAGTTGTAGAAAGGTTAAAGTATAACAAATAACTACTCTTTTTAAAAAAAATTATTTGTGTTTATTAACGAATATAATTTTTTTAGTATTTTTACCTTATTTCTAGCACTGTGAAGAATATAAAAAATTATATTTAAGTACGAACAAGGTGTCCGGCATTAAAGGGTTGAGAGCATTTGAAGTGCTACCTCGCTCTGCATTGCTATGAGCTGTAACACAAATGTTCCCTTTTTCGAATCTGTTGAGAACCTCGGTGTAGTACTGGACTAACTATTTTGGATTAACTTGGAAAAATCAAGTTGATGAAATAACTAAAATAGGATCGACTACCATCTGAGATACTTCAGAAAATATACTAGCTACACTCGTCGTAAACAGTTTGTTAAAGCACGTCTTCTCCTCAATCTGGAATATTGTTCTGTCGTACTGTAAAATGCTACTCAGGAGCTGAGTATCCAACTGTAAGTACTACAAAATTCAGGTGTGAGTTATGACTTAAAAAGGATAATCATATCAGTTCTCACAAAATCTCATTGGGATGGCTACACACCGATTCGAGGAGACATTATCGCCGTACTGATGTACAAAATCGTGCATATAAATATTCCGGACTGTCTAGTAGATCCTTTGACCAAATCCGATCATTACAAAATTACACTACTCATGTTCTTCTCTAAAAATTATTTGACCCGCATATTTCAATTTTTTTGTTCATCAAAATTTCATGCGTTCAGCAGTGCCGAAAAATTCCGAGAAAACCCTTGCTTAGAAAATTTTTTTACTGTCTGTATTTTCATATAATATATGCATTATATACATAAAGGCTTTTTTCCATTAAGTTTTGAAGTTTTACTTGTAGTATATGAGTAATATAGATTAACAATGGCCAAAAGAAATAGTTATAATAACAGAAAAAGAACTCGCCAAGTAGAAGTTGAAATTGTGGAGTGTGAAGATTATTATGATGTTTCTGTAATACCAAATGATGATTGTTCTGCGAAATCTAATTTTTGTCCAGAATCAACAAATGATTCTGAAGATGATAAGGGTGAAAATAAAGTCGAAGATAAAATAGACCTTCACCCCTTGATATTGTTCGAAACAGTTATAGATTCGTACACCGATTCTCAAAAAAAAAAATTTGAGGTAAATCATGCTTAGGAATGGGTTGACGGTGAAACAAAGTATAACGAGCCTTTAGAAAATGAAATATTTTTGAAAAATAGCGATCGTAAAATGATATTAAATAGTTTTTTGATTGAAATTTTCGAATTTTTCTTTTCCCTTAAACTTAAAAATCATATTATAGACTACTATCATTCAATCGCATATATTTCTCATAGTTTCAATAAAAGAGAACTTAATTAGTCCACCACAGAAAAAGAATGCTTAGCTGTTATAGCTGTGGTTCAATACTCCAAACATTATCTGTATGGTCACACCTTCATCATCTCCACGAAGACCATAAAACTGTGACATGGATCGACTCTAATAAAGATCCTATGAGTTGTCTGAACCGTTGGGGAATACATTTAAGGAGATATGATTATAAGTCAAAATATATACTAGGGAAGCAGAATACTAACACCGACGCCTTGTTACGCTATTCAGTTATAGAAAAATATTCAACCAACTCTCCAGCTCTATCTCGATAGCTGTTACGTCACACGTGCGAAACTACTTTCACTTTGAGGCCACCAGACTGCGAATTTCAGAGGAAGAAAACGAACCGCGATTGGAAGTTCGTTCCTGTCCTATTAATACATCAAGATCGACCAAAACTTCATTGACCAGACAAGTACAAACACGAGCGTCCGATGTAAGTGGATCAGACTCTGAAGTATCGAGGTCCCGCCCGCAATGGGAAGAAAGGATTTCAGAATTCTCTAGTGCCACCACCAAGAATGGAGCTAGGTCAAGGTAATTTAGATGCTAGACGATTGCAAAGCGACTAAGAATACGGAAACAAATACAGCCCAAATCATCTAAGACAGAAATAGGTATTGAACCATCGTTTGCAGAGTCGAACGAGCTTTCGACAGAACTTTCATCATCCAAAGAAGAGACACCTAAAGAACCAGCCAAACCACCTATAGCTATGGGAGATCATTCCCTTATGTTCAGTGTGCTAGATGCACCAGCTAAGACCACAGATCAAAAAGATTCTGAGGATTTCAATAAAACCAGCGATTCGAGCTCTGAAGTGAAAGCAAATAAGACCGTAATAGAAAGTAAACATTGCATATGATGTGCTAAATACTTCCATCACGTACGCTGCATCACCTGCAAAGATTAGTCATAATGGATGAGCCGCCAAAGAAAACCAATCAACAGGGTACACAACCAACCGATTTTAGTCCAGAAAGCAAAAGCAAGTTTTTCCGTAATGGGATTCATACATACAACAAGACGGTAGCGAAGAAAAGGAAGTCACTCGCAAAGATGTAAGAACACTGACACAAATAAATGACGAAGAATATAATTAGAAAATCCTGGTAGTTTGGAAGATCTAGCGACTTTTTATGTTTCTCGTAATGCAAAATCTTTACCCCCTTTTCTACTAAAACCTCTCGAATGCGTTCCTCTGAGTGACTATGGTAGTCGAACAGAGAAAGAAGTATCATCAGAAGTAATAAAATCATGGATAAAGGAATTCTTTCTAAGCGCGGATGTAAGTTAAATAAAAGTAAAATAGGTACCATCTCAGAATAGCCACCAACCGAAATCGAGAAATGACCAGTAATAACTCATGGATAAAGGAATTCTTTCTAAGCGCGGATGTAAGTTAAATAAATACCAACTCAGAATAGCCACAAACCAAAATCGAGAAATGACCATTAGCACGTTCTACTTCAAAAATGGATTCTAAAGGCCATAACCGCTGCTTAAGCTTCTGAGGATCATGATGATACATTCGCGAGATTTGAAAATCTACGAGCGCTACACACACACAGTAGTTTGGACCATTTGAAGCTGCTACTCCTGCGTCTAGTTGGCGCTGCTAATGTCGATATACTGCTTCTTCGCCTCTCTTAGCTTGCCCAGGTAAAACATTAGTGTTCTATTAGGCTGATCAGAGGTCTTTTCTTCTAGATGATGCATTCGTAAGGGCCGAAGGTTCTATATGTGATCGTCCTTCACCTGTGAAAGACTGTAGTGACTTGCGACTCATTGTTTCTTCTTCCTTACAGGTGACAGCTGTTGTCGAAAGAAATATGCTGCATAAGTTTTCTTTTCATTTTTGATGCAAACTATTTTTTTCGTTTTGAAATAATATATATAATAAAAAATTCAATAAGCTTTTGAAAATTTTGTAGTATAAGATCATCTTTATTAGAGGAATAACCAATACAAGGTTATTTAATCAATATTTTTTTTAAGGAATTTTTCAAGACTTTTATTAGAATAAGTAAAAAAATGTTAGGTACTTCGATGTGTTTAAGCGTTAAGTTTGATAATGCACTTTTTTATATACAAAATTCATATAAACATAATTTAATTATTATCTTTTTAAATAAAGAGTTTTAATTTTGTAAATAACCTTTCTGAAATGACGAAAAAAATCCGTAAAATAAAAATTAGCGAAAAGAAATTTATGCAGAAAAATTAACAGATTTTTGTAGTTCATGTTAAAACTACTATCCTCCTCCGACACAACCCGTTGGAGGATCAAGAAATCAACATTCAGTAAATTGGCGTAGTATGTTGTGTTGATTTTATAACTATAATGAGATAGAAAATAAACATGCTTCAATGATATATCATTGACAAAATTATAGATATAGTTTGGATAAAATACATCAATATGAATTTCATAAATAATAATTTAAAACTGATCAAATCTTACCTATTTCGTCTAAATTCAATCCATAAACATCAAAGGAATCAGGGAAATAAACGTTTCCATAACCATTGCGTCCGACAGTGAAATTCGGTACAATACAGGTATTATTTTTAACGTATCTTTCTAAATTTTCAACAGATGGAATAGTATAATATCCACAACGATTGAGTTTTATATTTGCTTTGTTAGATGCAACTTCATCTGAATGGAATTCTGAAATTAAGGTGTCACCTAAATCGCAAGGTAACTGATTCCGATTAATACTACCTTCAAGATAATTTTTACCATCTCGCATATTAGTATCAAATAGTTCTTTGTTATCCGAATCTACAGTATGAGATTTTATCTTGCTATCTACAACTGGAGATGATCTTAGTTCTGTTATCGTATTTTCTAGTTCTTGGGATATTACTGGAAGTTTAGATACTTCTAATAATCTGGATGGTTGATTAATATATTCTTCGTTTACATTTTTCGACTTACGGGGGATGCTTGATTTTAGCCAAGAGTTGGAAGAGCGGCGCTCATTCGAAACCGAATGTTTATCATCCCCGCAAATCTCATTTTCTTTATCTAATAGATGAGAAACTACTTCATTGATACTAGGACTACATTTTTCTGGCACAGAAATTTCATCATTTAATTCATTAATGTTATTTGTTTTCGGTCGTAACACTAGACGTTTAGCATTTGGGCGAGGTTGAAATGCTTCCAATAACGGATCTTCTTCTTCAAGCCCATCAAAAAGAGATTTCTGAAAAATAACATATTATTATTATTATTATTATTATTATTATTAATTTATTCTTGGTCATTACCATAGAAATATATTATATTTATATATATATATATATATATATATATGTGTATATATATATATGTATATCTTCCTATACTATATAGTTGTAAGCACTTATTCTTACGACCTAGCCGCTTCCCGTCCGCTCCACCCCGCTCCCCCGCGCTCGTCATCAACTTCCTATCCGCTCCGCTCCCCAAAATAACGTAAAAATGTCTGTAGAAGCCGTAGTTTTTTATGGAGCCTCTCCCCATCCGCTCCCCACTGCGTTTCCCCTTTTTCCATCATCCGCTCTCCCATGCTTCCCATCAGTTTTTCTTCAGTATAGATCGTATAAATCACTAAAATACATTCTATAACACTGCGCAATTCCTTAATTTACTATCACAATATTTGGGCCAAATGGCCAAGTCCTAAAACTAATTAAGAAATAGCATATTCAATAAAAACTGCAACATTAAGATCCCCACACATGCAACAACTCAGGAGATTAAGAATCCAGATTGAGAAGATACTGGTGCACCGTCCTCCTGAATCTGGAAAAGAATGTAAGATAGCGTAGGGAGCGTGGGAGAGTTAAAAAAGGGCCTTGAACCTGAAACGATCCTGCTCCCACATCTTACTTTACGAAAGGTACTCTAAGTTTAGGTGGAACTCCTCTTTAACACAAAGTCAACCACTGCGTTTACGATAGAAGGTTATATCAGCGTCCCTCCTGACTTCGAAGCATATCTTACACACAAGTTACTTAAACGTTGCAGTACAATCCAATGTTCATTTGTCACGTCAAAGTACACCATTGTGCAGTAGTCCAGATGCGGCTGAACTAATGCCTCGACTAACCGCTTGCGTACAGGTTCGGTTGTACATGCCCTGATAAATTGCAGACTATATAGGGCTTTATTTACTTTCTCTACTATATATATCTCTCCGCATCCTCTCCACGCCTACTTCACGACCCGAAATACCACAAAATAGAGACAGAGAAATAGACAGAGACGTAGAGACAGGGTCGAATGACGGAGTCGTAGAGACAGAGCCATAAGGAGACACGTATAAACAGAGTCAGCGAGTCAGAAACATAGAGACGTAGAGACAGAAACATAGAGACAAAGCCGGAGAGACAGATACATAGAGACAAAGTCGTAGAAACAGAGACGTAGAAGCAGAGTGTAGACACAGAGATGTAGAGACAGAGTCAGAGAGACAAAGACGTAGTGACAGATACGTAGGGAGAGAGACGAAGGGAGAGAGACAGAGAGAAATTGGGAACAACAGAGGTAGACATAGAGACAGAGCCGTTGAGGCAGAAACGTAGATATAGAGACGGGAGACAGAAAAGTAGAGAAAGAGGCATGTACGCAGAGACATAAAGTAAGGACAGAGACGTAGAGACAGAGGCGTAAAGACTGAAATGTAGAGACAAAGACAGAGACTGGAGACACAGACGGGGACAGAGAAACAGAGACACGATCAGAGAGATAGAAACTTAGTGACATAGACGTAGAAAAAAGAGTGGAGTGATAGTGATAAAGGGACAGAGTCATAGAGATGGAGACATAAATACAGAGACATAGTGATCGAGACATAGATATAGAGATGTGGAGACTGAAATATAGATACACATACATATAGACAGGTAACCTTTTTTTGTACCATATCCTAACAGGAAAAACCATTTGCGTCCCCGACACAAATACGCGAATATCATATTTTTGTTTCGGGTATGTTGAAAAAATACCTAAATAAAATGAAGTAAAAGTTTTTAAAAGAAAAAAATCAACTCCCAAACTATGCATTTTACTACTTACAAATATGCTCTTTTAAATAAACTCTTCGGAAAAAATTGATTTGAAAAAAATTATGACTCCACTTTGAAAATCCAAACTTAAAAATTGATGAAAACATTAACATCAAATCAAACGCGATTCCATATTCGGTGGTTGGCGAGCGGAGCGAGTAGCTCGCTAGCAACCACCGAATATGGAATGTGATTTTAATAATGTAAAAAATAATAATTTATGGTTAATAAGTTATAGTCTTTTATTCTATCTTTTCCAATCCACCCATGAGGTAGATAGATAGGCGCGTTTTTTTTGGAGGTATCCCCTTTTGTAATAATATTACGAAATATGTTGA